>JAVXUP010004069.1:0-42901 GCA_033070095.1 Escallonia herrerae | reverse complement strand
AACTCGGCCAATAGCAGCAACCACCGAGTAAGCCGACCAGATAGGGCAGGGCGCATGAGCATGTATCGTAGTGGATCAGCCTTGGTGACAAGTGTGATTTGGTGTGACAAGAAGTAGTGTCTAAATTTCTGTAAGGCGTAGACCAAGGCTAAGCAGTGCTTTGGGGACCCAGATTAATCGACTGAGATAATAAACTGGACGCTCCACTCCATCCACCTCTTGGGCAAGCAATGCCCCTATGGACCTGGGCGTGGATGTCAAGTAAAGCAAGAGTGGGATACCTTGTTCTGGCACGACCATGGTCTGCTGCGACATGAGAACCGCCTTGATATGTTCAAATGCTTGTTGTTAGGGCGCACCCCAACTCCATGGCGTGCTCTTGTGCGTCAAGTGCTGGAAGGTCAAGATAAGCTCAGCTAAGGTAGGGATGAATCGGCACTCTTGCATGTATTCTTAAAGCCGAAGGGAATGACTTTCCAACAAATGTTACCCGATAGGAATTGAGGAAGGCTGTCTTGGCACAGTCGTCGGGGTTCATCAAAATTTGATTGTAGCCCGAGAAACCATCCATGAAAGATAAGGTCTTGTGTCCGACAGCTGCATCTGTAAGCATGTCGATGTTGGGCAATGGGAACTCGTCTTTAGGGCATGCCTTGTTCATGTCCCGGAAGTCAATACAAACACAGACTTGGTCATTCTTCTTTTGCACAGGAACAACATTAGCCAGCCAATAAGATGAGTGATGGGCTCAATGAAGCCAGCTTGTAGAAGTCGTTCGATCTCTTGCTTAATCTTTAAATTCGAACTCAGGGCGGAAGGATCACGGATGTTGTCAAACAGGGCTGAATCCGTTAGTAATGTTGAGATGGTGTGTCACTAAGGTAGGATCCAATGCGGGCATCTCGTTGTAACTCCATGCCAATACATCACGATATTCGCGAAGAAGGGTAACCAATTCCTCTCTTTGGCCTGGGGCGAGTTTTGTGCCAATGTATGTCGGTCGAGGTTCCTCGCTCGGGTCAGCCAGGTTAATTTCTTCAAGATCTTCGGCTTGCGATCGAGGGCCATCTTTAAAGCAGGGCGGGGCAGCACCCGGGGTAAGTTCAGGGTCTGGCGAGCAATGCTTGGCCACGCAGCACCATTCAGTTTCTATGGGTGGGTCAGGGTTAAGGGGGTCAGATGACGAATTACCTGAAGCCCCCGCACATCGTCATAATTGGTAGATAACTTTGCCGTCTTTGACGATGCGTTGAAAGGTTGGTTCGGCCTTTTGCTTCTTGGACTAGAGGGACGAAGGGGGGAGTTGGGTTTGGTAACAGGCAGAGGCACTGAGGTTGATCCCTTATTCTTGGTACTTTCTTGGTCTTGGACTTGGGGGGCTTGTTTCCACTCAACTCATCCCAGTTTGTCAACTTGGTGGAATGTATATGAGTATCATTCTCACCATCCTCAGCAAGCTTAGTGAAGAAGGAGGCCTCGGCGAAATAAGATTCAGTGCATTCGAAGGGGGCCTTGGTTGCGGGGATGGTCATCGCTACCTCATGTCCTGTAGACCGGCCACCAGTTTCACACACTGGTGGTACGTTGAGGGAACGACCTTGTTAACATGAATCCAAGGTCGGCTGAGCAGGAGGTGGAAAGTAGACTCGTTGTAGATCAAGTGAAAAGTAGTGTCGCGACGGACGTTTCTGACCATGAGGTCGACAGTGATATGGCTGAGGGTCGACTGAGGACCCTACCCAAAGCCAGTAATCTTAACGGGGTCGCAGATGATTTTTCTTGGGGGAATGCTGGCCCGTTGCAAGGTGATGAGAGGCATGATATTGATTGAGGCATCGTAGTTTACTAAGGCACGACGGAAGCCTGTGCCGTTAACAGTGCATTTGAGATACAGTGGTCGGTTGTGGTGTTCAATTGGTGGTGAGTCCTCATCTGAGAAAATGAATGCAGTAGAAGGGACGTGTCTTAGTTTGGCTTGAGTAGTGAAACATTCAGGACCACGGCCTGTGGTGACCTCGATTAGACAGTTCGAGTGGTAAGTCCATGCCGTGGGTGAAAACCCCATTTCATCGAAAAAGCTTTTGATTTTCATTATTTGTCCGACTGAGGACGCTGGCTGAGGAGCGGAAGGTACACAAGGTGTGATCATAAGAAAGATCTCTTTAAGAGCTTTGGGGATGAGAGACTTGATGTGGTCAGTAACGGCCATGAGCACCTGATGCTCCCAATTGTTGTTACCATGGTGTGGGTAGGGGTCCTTACGTACATCATTGTTCTTCCGTAGCTGTAGGTCGCCTGACGCTACCTTCCTTACAAAGATAGTTCACAGCGCATGGTTGTTTTTGAGAGGATGGCCAAGGGCTTGATAGAAATAACAGTAGTTGGGTCTAGTCCTCTCTTCGTTCGTGATGTTGGTCCGCATTGGTGGCAGTTGGAAATTTTTGTCATGTGCCACCCACTCCGCCAAGAGTTCCTTCACTGTATTCAGATCACATGGATAGTCGAGTGCAGGCCTGTAGCCTTCGCTTGCCGGAGCATCGGTCCCCATCTGGGAACTGACGCTTGAAGCCAGCGTAGTTGTTGTTGTTGTTATTGGTGGTGGTGCTGTTGTTGTTATGCTGAGTGTTGGGTGTATCTGCCGAAGCTAGGAGTGCATCTTGCGAACAAGGCTTCCACGGTTTGACAGGACCGACCGTCTCGTAAGTACGGCTGGCTGTTTCCTTGAGGTGTCCCCATGACCTCAACTGTAGGTTCTCGATATGCACTGGGTAGATGTCAGTCATATTTTTTATGTGTATGGGAACCAATGTTTCGTCCTTGCTGAAGTCCATGCACTCAAGGCATTTGAGATGGAAGCGGTGCACAGCAATGTCAACAATAGTCACGCGTTCAGCCTCGTAATGGAACTTGTCTAAGAATAACTGGACCATGTCATTCCATGCGTGGACAGTCCCCGCAGGGATCTGGTGGTACCAAGTGTAAGCCAAGCCTGTAAGGGACTTGTGGAATTCCCTCAACTTTAAGCTGTCTCCCGAACCATACTGCTCCAAGGAGCCTGCAAATCTCTTCAAGTGCTCACGGGCATTGCCCTAGCGTCCGTTGAAGAGCGCAAAGGCCGGTTGTTTGTACTTCAGGGGATAGGGTATGGTGGCAATATCATTGGCATATGGGGCATGGCCTGTCAGGTGGGCAAAGGGATTAGGTGTAGAGTTTTGTGATAAGCAATGGATGAGTGCATCAAAGTCTGACTTGGGACATAGTGGGGGGATGGTTCTTCATGGCCAACCAAGGGATGATGGCTGGCTGGGGCGCCGCGAGCCCCCTGATGGGGCAACTTGATGAGCAAGAGCAACAGAGGGATGATACGTGACAGGTGCTGGCAATGGCAAGTGTATGGGGGCATGGGTGGGTGGGCGAGACATATCCACCACTTGACCGATTGTTTGATGTTGCTCGGTTGGGTAAGGGTTAGGTTTCGTCTCAATGGAGTCATGGGTTTCGGACGAACTTCATGTCGGCATGTGCTGAGGTACGGTGATAGGGTGAATCTGTTGCAGCGCGGGTCCAAGGTCTACTTGAGGCCTGCGTGACGGCATCACGGGATGCGGTGCATCAGTTATAGGAGGCAAAGATGTCGCGAGTTCTACCACCAAGGGTCTAGATGATAGAGGGGGTGGTGGTCGCGACACTGGGGCATGAGCGGCGTCAAGAGCCAACCTAGGTCTGGAAGGTTTGAATGGTGCAATGGTTTGTTGGGAGGCCATCACCTGTATGGATTTTTGCATTTCCATGATGGTTGTCATAAGAGTGGCTTGCGAGTCTTGCAGGTTGGCTATAGTGGGCGTTAACTGCTGGATGGCCGCATTGATTGCAACTTGTATGTCAGGTGCGGTAGCTAGTGGCTGGTCTTGGAGACGCATGTCACTAGTCCCTTCTTGTTCACCAAGGAGATCCTCCTTTTGCACAATGTGGATGGGGCCTTGGCTAGTAGCCCTTGTAACTCTTCGTTGTATAGGCATGAGGACTGAATATGGAAGATAGACAGATTGCAATACGATGCTCAGGAAGATAGGCTGACTACAATACGATGCTCACCTCCCCAGCAGAGTCGCCAAAATGATGCCAAGGAAAGTGGGTTCGTATCTATGTGGAGGTGCCACAAAGGCTGCAGTCCAAGTCAGCTACCAAGTGTGCAAAGTGAGAGACATCAAGGACGGAGTAAGGACAGAGAGCAAGGCTTCCCAGACAGGCCATGAGGAGTGGTAGTGCTGCGGAGACGAGGCTGAGGCGAACAGGGTCGACAGTCGATGATCCAAGCTATGGTCCAAGTTGAGGTCCAATGTCACGATCGATGTTATGTCCAAAGTCACAAGAGAAATGTATTTGTCTCTCTAAAATCTAAGAGCTCTCAAGTTCTAGAATGAGAAAGTGATTTTTGTCAAATGAAAGAATCCTTTTTAAATGCGTCCAAAAGTCCACTATTTATAGTAAATAGTATGCTTATGTCATCAAGTGTTACATGTCATCCCCTGGGAGTGACATGTCACGAGGGGGTCCCAAAATACAAGTTCTCCGTTGGACTGCCAGTTCCCAAATTTGCATTGCCTCGCCCCACACAGCATCACTCTACCTATCTGAGAAGACTGACCACACCGAGGTAGCATGATCAGAGTAAGCAAGTTGCCCCAGCCATCGATCCAAGCCCTTACTGAATCCCACAAGACGCGTCAAGAGACGCGCAGAGAACCTAACAGCGGTGAGGGTTGCCCATGTAGCCAACTGACAGGCAGACTAGGCGCGATGTCCTCCGTGGACTTGCTCCTGTACCGGAGTGACCCGGGGGTGGCGGCGATGACCATAAGGTTGTGAGTTCATCCCGCTGCGAGGGGTCCTCGTGTCGGAGCCCCCCGTGATTGTGACGGTGATGGCTTTAAGGTTGTGAACCCATCCCGTTGCGATGATTATAAAAAGGTTGTGAGTTCATCTCGCTGTGAGGGGTCCTCATGCCGGAGCCTCCCGTGATTGTGACGGCGATGACTTTAAGGTTGTGAGCCCATCCCGTGGCGATGATGACTATAAGGTTGTGAGTTCATCCCGCTGTGAGGGGTCCTCGTGCCGGAGCACTACGAACGGAGCCCCCCAGAAGCATGTAACATGATTGTGGCGCATGGGCGCGGTGCCAATGGCATGAGACAATACCTGGTGCAGGGGGCAAATGTCATGGAAGTGGCGCACGGGCGCAGCGGCGAATGTTGTGGAGACAATACATGGTGCTAAGGGCACGCATCATGAGAATGGAGCACGGGCGAGGTGATGAACGTCGTAGAGCAATACTTGGTACCGGGGGCACGTATCATGAAACTGGTGCATGGGCGCGGTGACGAACATCTCGGAGCAATACTCGGTGCTGGGGGCACGTATCATGACAATGGCGCACAGGCACGGGACGAACGTTGCAGAGCAATACTGGGTGCCGGGGGCACGTATCATGAAAATGGCGCACGGGCGCAGCGATGAACATCAGGGAGCAATACTCGATGCCGGGGGCACGTATCATGAAAATAGCGCACGGGCGCGGCGACGAATGTCGCGGAGCAATACTCTATGCCGGGGGCACGTATCATGAAAATGGCGCACGGGCGGGGCAACGAACATCGCCGAGCAATACTCGATGCCGGGGCACATATCATGAAAATGGCGCAGGGGCGCGGCGACAAACATCGCCGAGCAATACTCGATGCCGGCGACACGCATCATGAAAATGGCGCAGGGGCGCGATGATGAACGTCGCAGAGCAATACTCGATGTCAGCGGCACGTAACATGAAAATGGCGCAGGGGAGCGATGACGAACGTCGCGGAGCAATACTCGGTGCTGGGGGCACGTATCTCGAAAATGGCACACGGGAGTGGCGACGAACGTCACGAAGCAATACTCGGTGTAGCGGGGGCACATATCATGAAAATGGCGCAGGGGTGCGGGGACGAACGTCGCGGAGCAATGCTCGGTGCCGGGGGCAAGTATCATGAAAATGGCGTATGGGCGTGGCGACGAACGTCGAGCAACAATTCTCGATGCGGGGGCACGTATCATTAAAACGGCGCACGGGCGCGGCGACGAATGTCACAGAGCAATACTCGGTGCAGGGGCACGTATCATGACAATAGCGCATGAGGGCGGCGGCGACGAATGTCACGGAGACAGGGCACGGGAGTGCGTTGGGTGTCTTAGAGACGGGACGTGAGTTGAGTGTGCCTGTTATACCAAAATAATGAATGCAATATGTAGTAATGACAAAGTTGAGAATGATGTTATGGGGTTCGTCGGCGAATGGGTCATTCGGCGGTAGCGCGTGACTTTGCGAGACGAACGTCACGAGAGCGACTCACGGTCACGGACGTTGGATGACGGACGTCACGAGGTTGGTGTGTGCACGTTGGTGGGCTTCACAAAAGCACAAAATACATAGATATATGTGTGTATATATATACATATATGTATATATATGTATATATGTGTGTATATATATGTGTGTATATATATACATATATGTATGTATATGTATATATACATACATATATATATATATATACATATATATATATATATATATATGTATATGTGTGTATATATATGTGTGTATATATATACATATATGTATGTATATGTATATATACATACATATATATATATACATATATACATATATGTATGTACATATGTATGTACATATATATATACATATATATCTATATGTACATACATATATATATACATATATATGTATGTACATATAGATATATATATATGTATATATATATGTATGTACATATAGATATATATGTATATATATATGTACATACATATGTACATACATATATATATACATATATATATACATATATATGTATGTACATATAGATATATATATATATATATGTATATATATATGTATGTACATATAGATATATATGTATATATATATGTACATACATATGTACATACATATATATATACATATATATATATATATATATATATATATATATATATATGTATGTACATATGTATATATATATATATACATATACATATATATATGTATCTACATATGTAGATATATATATATACATATACATATATATATATACATATATGTATATATATATACATGTACATACATATGTACATACATATGTATATATATATATATATATATATATATATATATATATATATATATATATATATATATATATATATATATATATATATATATATATATATATATGGGGGCCGATCCATACCCACCGGTGGAGAAATAACAATTTCTCCACCGAACCGCTGGTAAGAGCAGCGGTTGGGAAAAAGCGCGCCACGTGCAAAAAGGGACGAAAAGGGACCAAAAAGGACGAAAATACTATGAGAAATTCACGAAAATATCACGAGAAAATGAAAAACTCGTGAGAAAATGGGCATTAATGCCCAACCGCAACTCCCACATGCGGTTGGCATTAATGCCCAACCGCAACTCCTACATGCGGTTGGTATTATTGCCTTCCGTGACCCCCACCCCCTTGCCCCCCACCCTATGTCCTTTTCCCCCACCCGTGAACCCCCCTTCCCCCACGTGTCATTACCACCCTACCCCCCACCCCCACGTGTCATTCCCCCCTCCCTCTCCCTGCTGTTCACTCACGGTTCTTCTCTTCCTCTCTCACTTTTCTCTCTATAAAATCCCTCCTCCCCGAATCATTTCTTCCACTCTCCTCATTCTCCCTATCTCACCTACATACAAACAAAAAAAATTTACGCTAGAAGATCGGTGGATAACCGCTAGAAGATCGGTGGATTTTTCTTGAAATATATCAAGTTAAAACAAGTAAGTATTTTTCAATTTGTTCTTACCAATTGATTGTTTAAATTGTGTTACGCTTAAATTGTTCTTACAATAGTCTAAAATTCGTGTTTAGGGCGTCAAAATTACGTTTTGACAAATCGGGGTATTACATTCGAAAAATTCCAAAATAGCGATTTTTTAGGGCGTCAAAAATAGAATTTTTCACGAATTTATAAAAAATAGCTAGAGCTAGATTTTGCCAAAGTACGAAACAAAGACCCTAGTTATTTTCAAAAGATCTGTATCAGGTAAAAATTTCAGATTTTTCCAAAGACTGGAAAGGGGTTAACTGATACGCGCAACCTTGTAACTTTGCAGTGTAATTTAAAATATCAAGCCAGCGCGATTTCGCGCGAAACTTTTATGAGAACCCTAGGGTGTTGGGAAGTTCCATTCCCCAGGAATTCGGGCCATTCCGAAGCCGTTAGCTAATTTTTTGGCCGAACGGGCTTTTAAGCGCTCGATCCGGACACCGGTTCGGAATTTTTAGGCGAAAAATCCGTAAAATACTTTTTAGATCAAGAATGAACTCAGGAAGCTTAAAATAGCATTTTAAAGCACTTTTGATATTTTCTGATGCCAGGGGCATTTTGGTAATTTGCCACCCTACGAGGGGTGTTTTGGTAATTTTACAGTGTCAAGTTTTTAAGTCCAGAAATGTAAGTAAAACACCTGAAAGGTTATTTTGAAGCTGGTTTGATGGGCGTTAGGGTGACAATGAACCCCCGGGGGCATTTCGGTAATTTGCCGCTCATAGGGGGCTATTTTGCTAACTGAACCAGCTTGAAAAATTTCCCGAATGATTTTTAGTTATAGGATAGGGGTGTAAGACACCCGGAAAGTTATTTTGTTCCAGTTGTTCTGAGATGTTTGTTGGGGCGATGGCTGCCAGGGGGTGTTTTGCATACGTAGCGGGGCAATTTTTGTTAACGCATCCCCTTTAAAATCTTCGGAGGAAATATTTGGTATATAATTGATGTGATACATTTAAAAAGTAGTAAGCAAAGCGGTTTTGAGACTGCCGGTGGTGTAGCCGCCATATGGGGCATTGGGGTGATAATGAACTCTCGGGGGAATTTTGGTAATTTGCCGTTCATCGGGGGCTATTTTGCTAATTTTACATTACACAAATTTGTGCTTAAAATAACTTTTAGTTCATGAAAGGGTGTGAGACACCTGAAAAGTTATTTTAAAGAGTGAATTCAGGAAGCTTAAAATCCCGTTTCAAAGCACTTTTCAGATTTTATGATGCCAGGGGGCATTTTGGTAATTCGCATCCCCGATAGGGGTATTTTCGTAATTTTGCAGCGTTAAGTTTTTGAAAGGACTTCTTAGTCGAGAAATGTAAGCAAAGCACCTGAAAGGTTGTTTTGAAGCTGATTTGGGGCGTTAGGGTGATAATGAACCCCCGGGGGCATTTCGGTAATTTGCCGCTCATCGTGGGCTATTTTGCTAATTTTACATTATACAAAATTTCCAACAATTACGTTTAAATAAATTTTATTCTTCTTTTATTTAATTCTATGACTTGTTGAGAATGATATAATTTTTATTTTTTAGATTTCAGTATAAATATGGATGCAACTGGAGGAAATAATTTTTGTGAAGGTTCTGATCCACCTTACGTTGGTCAAGTTTTTCAAACACTGGACGAAGTTGAAGCATACTATAGAGCATATTCGAAAACGATAGGTTTCGGTATTAGAACTAAGACGACTAGAAAACGGGCGAATACAGATCAAATTTGTGCAAGACTATTTGAGTGTCATAGAGGAGCACCGCATGTACCCCCGGTCGTTCGGATCAGTGACGAAGGGACAACAAGACAAAGAAAACGGGACACATTTCCGGGTACCGGCTGCAAGGCCCATGTGTATGCAGTACACCGAAAAAATGAAAACCATTGGGTTGTGACAGGAGTGGAGTTGAGCCATAATCATCAGTTGATGACCCCTAGTAAGATTGGTCAAATTCATCAACACCGAGAAATAAGCGCGGCACACAGACAACTGATTTTTACAATGGCCGAGGCTAAAATTCCACCTTCTAAGATGATGGGGGTTTTCTCAAGCCAGGCTGGGGGGATTGACAAGTTGAGTTTCAACGAAGTAGACCTTCGAAATGAACTTCGTGCTCAGAGGAGAGAGTCTTTCGGTAAGAGTGATTCTCAAACTACACTTGATCTCTTCAGGTGCCTTCAGAGTGAGAATTCTGGATTTTTCTACAGTCTCCAACTGGATGATGAGAACCGCATTAGTACTATATTTTGGGCGGACCCCCGTTCTAGAGCTGCTTACCAAAATTTTGGGGATGTTGTGACGTTTGACACCACATACCGCACCAATAAGTACTCTATGCCTTTTGCTCCGTTCACCGGGGTGAACCACCACTATCAGTCAATCTCGTTTGGCTTTGCCCTGCTTAGGGATGAGACGGAGGAGTCATTTACGTGGTTATTTGAAACGTGGCTTCAAGCAATGTATCATATTCCTCCAAAGACCATCATCACCGACCAAGATCTGGCAATGAAAAATGCAATCGCTAAGGTCCTTCCAGATACTCACCATGGCCTGTGCACATGGCACATAAGCAACAAATATCCCGAACGGCTTCACAATGTATATGCAAACCATCCGTCATTCAAGACTGACTTTAATACATGTGTGAAGAAATCGTTGACGGTAGACGTGTTCGAGGAGAGGTGGGCCACGTTAATGGATGACTACTATTTGCACAATCATGAATGGTTACAATCGTTGTATGAGATCAAGACACAGTGGGTCGGTGCCTACACCAAGAAGTTTTTTGCAGCCGGAATGACTACGACCTCGAGAAGCGAAGCTATGAATTCATTCTTTGATGGGTACGTAGGCCAGTCTTCAAGTATAGCGGAGTTCGTACTAGAGATGCAGAAAGCCGTTGACAGGCAATTGTACCGTGAGAGAGAAGCCGACGCGGCTACAGTTTGCAAAGAAAGAGCTATACTACTTTATTCACCTTTAGAGGCTCATGCGGCTCAAGTCTATACCAAGGAAATGTTTCGACAGTTTCAAGAGGAACTACTAAAGTCGAATCAATATGGCATGACAAAGTTGCACGAGTATTCCACCAGAGATATCAAGGTTTATGCTTTGACAAATGTGACGAATTTCGCCAATCCGTGCTCTTCGTCGGCTCCGAGGAACAGACGACATTTTACCGTAGCAGTTTGTAAGGACACCGGGTTGGTTAATTGCAACTGTCAACTGTTTGAGCATAAAGGTATACTTTGTCGACACGCGTTGAGGGTTTTGAGCGCCAAGAATGCTAGTGAAATCCCTCCACAGTATATCTTGGAACGGTGGACGAAGGAAGCCAATAGAGTCCACGGTCACATTCCTTACGTGCCCAATGTTTCAGTTGATTTCGAGCAATCTGAGTCGCTGCGATATAATCACCTTTGTAACATCATGCACGGTTTATCAATGGATGCAGCGTCGACATTTGATGGGTACAGGTATCAAGTTGAAGCAGCCGCACGGGATAAGGCTAAGCATGCACAGTTTAGGATGGCATTACCAGAAACTGTGGACACTCCGACTACTCGGACGACTCCAGCCGGTAGATTCAATCGAGCCAAACAGCCAGTCATTGACGGCACTGACCTACAAGGTGAGGAGGACGACATTTTTGATCCAATTATTTCTCAAACAAAAGGGCGAAAACGAGCAATACGCATGAAGAATCCGATTGAAGAAGCAACGGGTCAAAAAAAATTACGAAAGTGTGCGTTGTGTAATAAGATGACTGATCATGACAAGAGAAACCATTATAAAGTGTTAGGTATCGAACCTGGCAGTATGGTCGAGGAGGACGATGATGAGGAAGAGTGTTAGGGTTAATGTTTCAGTTGTATAAATTGAACTTTTATAATGTTTAAATTTGTGATTTGGTTTGTGGAATCTTTAATTTGTGATTTGGTTTGTGGATTATTGATATTTTTGGTAACTCCGTTTTCGGGCACACTTTAGGGCCCAATTGATAGCTTCCGAAAAAAGTTGTAATTTTTTTTGTCACTTTTTTTTCGCTCATTGCACCTCAGGCACGCTAGTTAGCCCATTTGTAAGAATTTCGGCGAAAAACGAGACACATTAATTTTTGAGTTTTCCTAGGAAGGGCCTATTCGGGCACACTTTAGGCCCCAATTGATAGCTTCCGAAAAAAGTTGTAATTTTTTTTGTCACTTTTTTTCGCTCATTGCACCTCAGGCACGCTAGTTAGCCCATTTGTAAGAATTTCGGCGAAAAACGAGACACATTATTTTTTGGATTTTCCTAGGAAGGGCCTATTCGGGCACACTTTAAGGCCCAATTGATAGCTTCCGAAAAAAGTTATAATTTTTTTTGTCACTTTTTTTTTCTCTCATTGCACCTCATGCACGCTAGTTAGCCCATTTCTATGAATTTCGGCGAAAAGCGAGACGCGTAATTTTTTCGAATGCGTCATATGAAAGGTATATTCGCGCACATTTTAGCGCCAAATTCATAGCATGCGAAAAATTATGTACATTTCTTTTTGGTACAGTTTTTTGTAACATCACAGCAGCTAGCCACGCACGTCAGGATAATGGTAATGAAGGCGTCTAGCTTCATTCTTTTTCAGCTCCCAGGCTATCCTATACCTAAACGTCAAGGCATCCTTCCTAGTCCACGAGGAGTGTTTGAGCACTTCCGAGCGAGCAATGTAGTCCATGTACTTGAGGACGTAAATCCCGCAATCGTGACCGTTATATTGCTTTGGTCGGTCCTTTATCATCACGACCGTCCAAGGGTCCCCCTGTGGCCGTTCGCACGCTAGCGAGAGGACAGTAGTCTGCATCCAACAATAAAAACGAGAATCAAGCCTATGAAACAAGAACAATATACTATGAGCCAAGGTCAAAAAATAAAAACTAACCACTAAAGTGATGTACTCGTTGTACATCTGTGCCAGCAGCTGTCCAGGCTCGTCCTCCCTTAGGCTATCGTATATGTGAACTGTTCTGAACGCTGGATGGAGAACTAATAGGAACCAGTGGTTTGCATGATGACAAGGTATCATGATAAGGTTCGCATCAGCAGCGGGACATTGATAGTCTGCGTTCATCATGCCTAACACGTTTCGACCTGGTTTCCACTTACTCCTGCCGCCCCCTCGCCTCCATTCTGTGAATTCTCTCACCGTTAATTCCACAAAATGAGTGGGATACATGTTAAGCTTCAAATATTCAGAACGGTTAAAATGTTGCTCTCTAATCCGGAGCAGTTCTATGTAAGCGTTCATGACAAAATTTGAAAGATCTGTCTCCGGCGCCAACGTTCTGATATCCTCATGACCTAGGAATGTCGCAAGGGGAAAGTCTGCTGAATTGACAGGCTCATGCCCGAAGTAGTGCCGGTCGATCCAACCCATCTTGTCCGGCCTCAATGGCTTCGTCGCTTGTCCTTTGTCCGACCGAAAGCTTGGGCGCGAGGCCTGGATTCCTACTTGGGGAACCTGACTCTGGCACTGAGAGTCGTATGCGTCAGGAGGCAAGCGACTAGACGGCTCCCACACCTGACTCTGGGGCTGATAGTCGTACGCGTCAGGAGGAGGGCGACTAGACGGCTCCCACACCTGACTCTGGGGCTGATAGTCGTACGCGTCAGGAGGAGGGCGACTAGACGGCTCCCCTTGGTAACCCCGGTACGCAAGACTAAAGTTTTGAACTTCAGTCTTGTACCTCTCAATGGACCTCTTGAGATTGTCAGGAGCCTGCGCGACAAACCAGTCAAACGACTCCAGCTGCTTGAACACCTCAATGCCCTGGTCAACCTAAAAAACATGCATAGAAAATATGGCTAATCATTTCAGGCATGGTCGATAAGGTGCGCAAATAAATTATCAAACAACACTAGCATGACTTACAATGGCCAATGCCCAGAACTGGTCATAGACCTCACGTGGCGCATACGATGTCTTCTTCACCTGGGAAGGGCGATTCACCCTCGTGCGCGTCACCCTGAGAAACCACTGTAAGTATTCCTCAGTACTAATGCCGTCGTGCTTCAGCGATACAAGGCTATCATACGTTTCCTGCCAGGTATTCCACTGTTGCACCTCGTCACCCAACAAAATCAAGGCATCAGCCACCTCGAAGTTCGGCCCTCGACCACCCCTGTATGGCCGCATGTCTACAGCGGGTTTTGGTATCCCTTGTGGACAGCCAGCTTGCTTCATAGCTCGATCGGGCATCTGAAACTCACATTCTTCGAAGTGAATGAGCGGCACCCGAACCAAACCTGCCAGCACGTACGACACCGGAAGTTGCCAACACCACTCATCCAACAGATGCATCACCTTGCCATATGGCTGCCACGTCACCTGGGATGCATCTAGTATCTCTAGTTCCCCCCGATAGAACTTTAGATGGTGGTGAGGGTCTACCCGTCTCCTCCTCCGGTTGGTCGTAGGCCCCCAGGCCCACACCCTAGGCCACGTCTCATCGGAATCTACCAACGGTTGTGGACGACCCATGGGTAGCCTCTCGTAAGACCAAACCTGTGAATGCAAACATTATATGGAATTAGTAATTAATCCCGAATATATTGACTAAGGATCCGACCAAGAAAATAAATGCTCATACCTGTAATAGAGTCAGGCAGGCGGCAATGGACTTGGCACCGTTTCTCGTAGCCTTATGCAGTGCTCGATATAGGTGCGCAAGGACAGCTGAACCCCACGAATACGAGTATACCTCCTCAAGATCCTCCAAGAACACCATATACTTCGGATGCACCGTGTTTTTCGAATGCGTCGGAAGTAATATAGCTCCAATAATATACAGAAGGAATGCCTTCGTATACGTCACGAAATCATGAGGAGTGTATTCATCCGGTAGCACGCCGTACTGCTCTCTCAGCCATTTAAGCTTGACGCCGTTTGTTGTAAGAGCTGCCCTTGGAATTCCCGGAAAATACTGCATAGCCATATTCGCTATGGATGCAGACGGCACGTTCAGAGTAACGGGTCTGCCGTGACATGGGATTCCAAGTATAAATCCGACGTCCTCTAACGTAACAGTCATTTCACCAAACCGGAAGTGAAATGAGTTCGTCTCGCTCCTCCATCGTTCAACTAGAGCGGATATAAGGCAATCGTCGTGTCGAGACCATTTCCCGCAATCGGTGAACAGGGTTAAATTTTGACGGTGTAATAGCTGTATTTGTTCCTCGTTTAGTACCCACTCTTCAAGGTGCCTTGTGCTTTGAATTGTTTCCAAAACACCCCTATCGACACCGTCAAATACGTGCCTCGCGACGTGGTCATCGTCATCGTATAGGATTGATGTATCATGAGGTCCAGGGCTGAAATTCATACCTCTAAGAACAAAATATAATTATAAACCAACTTAGCGTCCATAATATTTACATTCCAAAACTATAACTGGATCTTTAACCTAGCTTACCAACACATTAGCAATAGTCATTATTTCAATGTATTAAAACAAATCCTCACTTCCCACCACTCCGAACGCTTAATTACGCTAGTTCCCACTGAATTTAGCGCCAACGTGGTTATATAGCAATATACCCCCCGATGGCCCCTACACCCCCAACACCTCAAAACCGCTTTAAAGTCAAGTTTTTAAATGTATTACGTCAATTATATACCAAATATATCAGGAAAAATTTTAAAGGGAGAAAGTTACCAAAACACCCGCTACTTATGCAAAATACCCCCTGGCAGTCATCGCCGGTGCGTCACAAGGTTCAGAACATCCGGAACAAAATAAGTTTTCGGGTGTCTCACACCCTTTCCTGAACTAAAAGTTATTTTAAGGTATGAATTTTAAGCTGGATCCTTCCTAGCAAAATAGCCCCCGATGAGCGGCAAATTACCGAAATGCCCCTGGGGGTTCACTATCACCCCAACGCCCCCGAACCAGCTTCAAAACAACATTTCAGGTGGTTTACTTACATTTCTGGACTAAAAAGTCGTTTGAAAAACTTGGCGCGGGAAAATTACCAAAACACCCCTCGCGGGGTGGCAAATTACCAAAATGCCCCTGGCATCAGGAAAAATATCAAAGGTGCCTTAAAATGCTATTTTATGCTTCCTGAGTTAATTCTTGATCTAAAAAGTATTTTACGGATCTTTCGCGCAAAAATCGCGAACCGGTGTCCGGATCGAGCGCTTAAAGGCCCGTTCGGCCAAAAAAATAGCTAACGGCTTCGGAATGGCCCGAATTCTGGGGAATGGAACTTCCCAACATCCTAGGGTTCTCATAAAAGTTTCGCGCGAAATCGCGCTGGCTTGATATTTTAAATTACACTGCAGAATTACAAGGTTCCCCGTATCAGTTAACCCCTTTCCAGTCTTTGGAAAAATCTGAAAATTTTACCTGAGACAGATCCTTTAAGAATAACTAGGGTCTCTTTTTTGCACTTTGGCAAAATCTAGCTCTAGCTATTTTTTATAAATTCGTGAAAAACTGTCTAATTAAGTTTTCACCTTTAGCGACAATTACGTTTCGTATTCACATTAAACACACATAGTGTTACACCCTAGGAATACACATAGTGTTGAAAATTATTTCCTCCAGTTGTGTTACAACGTTCAGTTACCAAAATACCCTCGCTGAGCGACAAATTATCGAAATGCCCCCGGGGATTCATTATCACCCCTACGGCGCCAAATCAGCTTCAAAACAACATTTCAGTTTTGTAATTACATTTCTGGACTAAAAAGTCCGTCGAAAAACTTAGCACTGTAAAATTACCGAAATACCCCTCTCGGGGCGGCGAATTACCGAAATGCCCCCTGGCATCGAAAAATATCAAAAGTGCTTCGAAATGCTATTTTAGGCTCCCTGAATTCATTCTTGACCTAAAAAGTATTTTACGGAGGTTTCGCCCAAAAATCCCGAACCGGTGTCCGGATCAAGCGCTTAAAGGGCCGTTCGGCCAAAAAAATAGGTAACGGCTTCGGAATGGCCCGAATTCCTGGGGAATGGAACTTCCCAACATCCTAGGGTTCTCATAAAATTTTCGCGTGAAATCGCGCTAGCTTGATATTTTAAAATACACTGCAGAGTTACAAGGTTCCCCGTATCAGTTAACCCCTTTCCAGTCTTTGGAAAAATCTGAAATTTTTACCTGAGACAGATCCTTTAAGAATAACTAGGGTCTCTTTTTTGCATTTTGGCAAAATCTAGCTCTAGCTATTTTTTATAAATTCGTGAAAAACTGTCTATATTTGGCGCCCTAAAAAATCGCTATTTTGGAATCTATAAATGTAATACGCTGATTTGTATAAACCTAACATTGAATTATAAGGAAATTCAAAATACTTACTTGTTGTGACTTGATGTATTTAAAGAAAAATCTACCGATCTTCTAGCGGTTATCCACCGATCTTCTAGCGTAAAATTTTTTGGTTTGTATTGTTGTGGAGATTATGTAGGTGAGATATGAAGTACGAAGGAAGTTGGTAAAGATGATAGAGTGCAGAAGAAGGGTTCGGGGGAGGGGATTATAAAGAGAGAAAAGTGAGGAAGAGAGAAGAAAAAAGACAGAAAAAAGTGAGGAAGAGAGAAGAAAAAAGACAGAAAAAAAAACCCGTGATTGAGCGGTCAAAGGCTGCGGCAAAAAAAAAAATTTGGCAGAAGGACACCACGTGGGGGCATCATGGGGGGAGGGAAGGACGCCACGTGGCATCACAATAAGGAGGGGAAGGACACCAGGTGGGGCATCACCGGGGGGCGCCACGTGGCAGGGCCATCGCCCCCAACCGCGGGTTGTTTATGCGGTTGGGCCACGTGGCAGGGGGCCGCCACGTGGCAGGGCCATCGCCCCAACCGCGGGTTGTATAAGCGGTTGGGCCACGTGGCAGGGGTGGGGGACGCCACGTGGCAGGGGCCATCGCCCCAACCGCGGTTGTATACGCGGTTGGGCCACGTGGCAGGGGTGGGGGACGCCACGTGGCAGGGGCCATCGCCCCAACCGCGGGTTGTATACGCGGTTGGGCCACGTGGCAAGGGTGGGGGGACGCCACGTGGCAAGGGCCATGGGGTTGGGCCACGTGGCAGGGGTGGGGGACGCCACGTGGCAGGGGCATATTAATGCCAACCGCTGCTTCTTCATGCGGTTGGTGTCCTTTTTCTCCTTTCACCATTTTCTCGCCATTTCCTCATGCCTTTTTCGCCATTAATGCAGTGTCCGTTCGCCTTTTTCCCAACCGCTGCTCTTACCTGCGGTTCGGTGGGAAAATTGTTATTTTCCCACCGGTAGATGTGGATCGGCCCCCTATATATATATATATATATATATATATATGACTTACAATGAAATAAAAGAGGGAGAATGAAAGTTAAATTGTGAGAAAATTCTGGACTTGTGTAAGATATTAGAAAGTTTTAAGATTTAAATGAGAGATATTAATTCAAAATTAAGAAAGAGAAAAATAAATTGGTTTTAAAATAAGACATGTTGACATGGAAGAGAGAAAAGTGAATTAAAATTGATTGGTTGAATGCCAAATGGCATAAAAATAGGCATGCCAAGTATGAAATAGAAATTGACATTCTTAGCTTTAAATATCATATGTGTATACTAGTTTTGATCCCGTGCGTTGCACACATGAACAACAACTATCAAATTACTTATTGTGAGATCTCGTATTTGTATGCTTAATAACATTTACAAAATTAGTAGTGACAATAAGATAATCAAAATTTTATTTTTATCTTTTTAAAGGAGTTCTTTTACCACCTTTTATCATTATAAATGAACTTAAATAATAATTATTCATTTTTAGTGACAAATAAAGATAAAAAATAGTATATAAAATAATAAAAATAGTATCTCTTAACTAATAGCAATTGCAGTGATAATACTAACAATAATAACCTGTGTGTTGAGGTTGTATTACTCAAGACCACCGAAAAAAGAGTAAGAGTACATAATATATTAAACAAAAGGAAGGAGATTAGGGTAGTTTAAGAGAAAAAGTGATGAAGAATATTGTATTTTCCTAAACAATAAAAAATTTTAAGATTAAAAAGGAATATATAGAGAATTACTTTTGTCAAAATTTATGAATTAATGGAATTGTAAGGATATAAATAAGTTTTTTGAGTGGAGGCATAGAAGGAGAGAAATTTAAAATTGATATAATTGGTTAAATTTCAAATGAAAAAAGGAATTCAAATCATATATATATATATATATATATATATATATATATATATATATATATATATATATATATATATATATATAGAGAGAGAGAGAGAGAGAGAATCCAAATCATTATTACAAATATAAGTAAATTTAAAATATTTAAAACATTCATAATAGGAAAGTCTATATGACGAATTAAGAGAGTGTCCAAGTAAGTGATGATTGGACAACATTCTCTTAACTTCGGCTTTCATATATATATATATATATATATATATATATATATATATATATATATATATATATATATATATATATATGAAAGCACTAGTAAAATGGGTTAAGTTGCTAGCGTGATCTGGCCGTTCACGCCCGATCTGTGGACGGTCCAAAATTTTCTTTTGCATTTTTTTAAGTCCGTCCGCTACATAATGTAGCGGACGATTTTTGGACAAAAATACCCCTCTAGCTTGAGGGAGTAAAAAATGCTACAAAACCCATCCGCTACATTATGTAACGGATGATGGATGCTCAATTTTGCCCATCATCTCCTTTCTTTTGACTCTGTTATGTGCTTTGATGTTTGTCTCTATGCTTTGATGTTTGTTATTTGTTCTGTTATGTGTTCCTCCGCTTTCATCCAAACCATATAATGCTCTTCCAGTTTCATCCAATAGCCACACAATCCCACGAACCAAAAAAAAAAAAATCAATTGTTGATGAGCTAACAAAAAACATAAATTTGGGAAGAGGTCAAACAAAACTGATAGTAGGACCAAGATCAAATCAAACCAAAAACAAACCCAAATTGGTGGTGGCGGCGTAAAAGGGAAGAACCAGGCCACGACAGAACCACCGCCACTCCACCACAACCAAGAAACCTACAATCGTTCATCCCAAGCAGTGTCTCCATCGACCACAACCACCACCACTCTGTCACCGGCGCTGAACCCATCACACCACCACCATCCGAACCTCCGTAAAATAAAAAGAAATAATAGATGTGAAGGTTTGGATCGAAATAAAATCCCGAACGTTGGCCTCGCTCTAGCTATGGCGACGGCAACGTGAAAGGGAAACTCGCGATGCTTCGTTAGATCTGGGATCTCTTTCTTCGCAATGCTTCGGCAATGGGAACTTGCGATGCTTCGTCAAATCTGGGATCTCCTTCTTCGCGATGCTTCGGCGATGCTTGGTCTCATGGGCAGTGGTGGAGAGAGAGAGAGAGAGAGAGAGAGAGAGAGAGAACCTCGGGGACGGAGGAAACACATAGAAAGACCACAGAGAAAGACAACAGGATCAAGCTAGAGGGGTATTTTTATCCAAAAATCGTTCGCTACATTATGTAGAGGACGAACTTAAAAAAAATCATAAAAAAATATGGACCATCCACAGATTGTGCGTGGACGGCCAGATCGTGCTAGCAACTTAAACCAAGTTACTAGCGCTCTCAACGGATCAACTCTCATATATATATATATATATATATATATATATATATAATTAGATTAGATATGCATATATAAGTATATGTATGTACACATGTATGCACACATACACATATATACATAAATAACGCGCGTGCGCGTGTGCGCACACGCTCACACACACACACACACACATATATACAGGGTGCGTGTTTGTAAATGTATGTATACGTATGTACATATATACACACACATACATATATCTATACATATATATACATAACACACACACATCTGTTTATGTATATGTATATATGTGTGTTATGTATATGTACATATATGTGTGTGTATATATATATATGTATGTGTATGTGTGTATATGGAAATTAAATTTCATTCACATTTATCACTAGTAAGTTACTGGTTATCTTTAAAATGCATCTTCATAGGAACGTAAAAATAGCATCTTCTAAGGTTTTCTGCAGCTCTTACAATTCTAGCCTGACTCTTTTAGATAAGAATACCTGCAACAGACCTAATTTACCTCTCCTAGTAGACCTAGAATTCCAAGTCATGTGGAGGCCGGTGTTCTTTCAATGAACACCCTAATTTGCAGCAACATGGAGCAATACTCTAATTAATGGCATGCCAGTTTGCATGTCAAGTCTCATTCTACTACTATAAATCATACAGATAAACGCATCAGGGAACCAGTATTAATTATGGCTTCCTCCTCCACTGTACCCTTACTTTCAACCATGATCATGAGTATATTCGCTGTTGTATTTTTCATGATTTCACTCTCCCCTTCCAAAGTTTCACCATCCTCTGATCCGGACGACGTCGGGCTTTCGGCAAGTATCATTAGCTCTTACTCTCCGGACAGCCCATTCTATGACCCCAATCTCACGCCTGACGATCGCATCCGTGAAGGCGTTCGTTCCTCTCTGGCGCGTGCGAGTTACCTAACTCGTCAACACGGTGCGAAGATTGCATTGTCTTCATCGTCATCGTCATCAACACCTGGAAAGAACCCTGATCAGGCGGCTCAGGAGAAAATCACGGAAAGCTTTTGGGCACCTATTGTTCACCGAAGCTCCCCCGAGAGTCCATTCTACGACCCTAATGCCAAGCCTGATGATATCATCTTGGAAAGCGTCCGCTCTTCTCTAGCTCGTGGCTATTACTTAAGTAGATTTCGACGCAGGGGAGCACCGCCATCATCACCCGCACAATACCCAGAGGCCCTACTGCAAAATGAATTCTTGATGAAGTACAAAATTGGCACTCCACCTGTCGACGCCTATGGAATCCTTGACACCGGGAGTAGCGTAACATGGCTGCAGTGTGCTCACTGCGCTACTTGCTCAGGTAAACAAGCTGTGCCTATGTTTGATCCCAAAAACTCATCAACATATAGAGCCATTGGTTGCGCGAGTTATGGGATATGTTCTGTTTTAAGGAACCATTTGCTACCTATTGTGATGGAACATGTCAGTATCGCGCGCTTTATGGCGACCGTACTTATTCCCGTGGTCAGGTCTCGACAGATGTCATGACTCTAGACCATGGAAGTAGTACTAGTCCTCACAAGCTTGAATTGTTATTTGGATGTGCTGAGTACAACAATTCAACGGTCCCTGGAATCGTGGGGGTAGGCAACACAACTGCTTCATTGATTGCGCAGCTAAATCACTTCCGGTTCACTTATTTGATACATATGAACTTCAAAAACACAAGCGGTTGGATTCGCTTTGGGGAACCCCTAGACACTGAATCCCCTTCTACGCCGCTCTTGCCCAATGACTTCGGATATTACCAGTTGGATCTTAAGGGTATCACTGTCTCAGGAGTGGACTTGCAAATTCCACCAGATGTCTTCCAAATGAGCCCAGGTATACCAGCAAGTGGTTCGATAATTGATTCTGGAACGACTTTTACTCTTCTAAACCCAATGGCGTTTGATGTTTTAACAGAAAAGGTGAGTGAGTTTATGTCTCCACGGAAAGCCTATAGTATTGTTAAAAGTGACTTTAAGCTTTGCTTTGAGGAGGAAATACCCTACACGATGGCGATAACTTTCCACCTCACTAACATGAACTTGACTATTTGTCGAAGCAATGCTTGGATTAGAGTGGAGCGGATGAACTGCTTAGCTATACTGAAGTCTCCATCCGAGCTATCTGTACTTGGTATGTACCAGCAGAGGAACCTTCAGGTTGGGTACGATTTGGAAGACAACATTCTCACTTTCAAGCAGATTTCTTGTCTAGATTATTAACGCAAGCATGTGCTTGAGTTAATTATCTACAATTAAGCCTTCCACTCTTTTATTCCATTCAAAAGTACGATCATGTGAGACATATTCTTGGTATTACAACAAATCGAATTCTCAACCTGAGGGAGACTTGTAAGTTCTATCCAACTCTGACCAAATGGACAAAATTGAAATTTTACGTAGTTTATCATTAGAACGATCCCAGAGGGGGCTATTTTGTTGAACAGAAAATCATATATAAACAGTGGGAGATGGATGTTACCCCTAACACAAGGAAAGTAAAAAGTCCCCCATTGCGAAGGAAGGAAATATAATGATTTAGCTTGTACCGTACAGAACGATTCTTGTTGCTCCCCAAGCTAAAACATTGTTACATATACTTCCTAAAAACAAAGGTAGTTGTTTTAGACACGTAGAAGGCATATGATGGTTCTGACTCAAAATATGTCGAAGTTATCGCAGGCAAAGGTAATCAGCGTGCGGTGCTGGCATTGAACACAATCATTTTGGATCAGCTTTCAAAAGCTACATATAGCTTTGCTCAAGGCCATTACAACATTTTTCAAAACTTATCTAGACATTGCTGCGAACTCAAAAGAGCTTTGCAAAATCCAGTTACGGAGAATAGTCAGGAGAAATTTTCCTTGGAGGGGTTTAGAGTCTCATCCGAAAGCACAGTTTTGTCCATAAAGAGTTCTTTCAATCACCAATGCATCACAATTGCTTTCGAACACCAACTTTATTTACATTTTCTTAGTTTTTTTTTCGAGGCTTTTTCACACCAATTAGACTAGAATAATCAAACCAGTACAAGAGTATCAACTTCAAAGCTTTCCATCTTCTTAAGATTTCCGAAGGGCCAAAGCAGACAAGACAACCAGGAACACGAAGATAACCACGGCGATGAATGACGCTACCACCGCACCACTAGTGCGCTGGCAGAAATCATTGTACTGTTGGCAAATTGCGAGCCAATTAGCACTTGAATTTCCCTTGTGAGCCAAGTAGACTATGGCTGCAGCTGATGCTGCGGCCGCAGTGGTCAGAGCAACCATCACCTGCATTTCATTTTATGCAACATATAAATAACTCCCAAAATTCTTGCCCGTTTATCAATTTTTTTCTGCAAAAATTAGGGACTAGTTACAATATTAGTGACAACTTACAAATTTTCGTCAAATCTATTATCTATCTGATCTTGAAAACATCTTACTTTAAGTGGCAAACTAATAAATTTAAACTCTGCAACTTGCAGTGACACTTTGTGAAAAAATGTCAGTAAAATTTGAACCACTTTGCAGTGATGATTTTACTTTAGGCGACACCTAGCTGAAAGTTCATTTGTTAATCTTATGCCTTTGGCAAACTAAGGTATCGGAGTATATAAATGCTATTCTAGAACTAAAGTGTACAAATCAATCTCCAAAAGTGCTACTACAGTACTATGTTTCTGTTTCAAATTTTTCCTTGGAGGTAAATACTGTCGTATTGTTAAAAATAACTCACTAGAGTTCTGTGGACGTAACAGAGAGGAAAAATGTAATTCTTGAAGGGAGCTACTAATGGAGCAACTTACAGTGTCGAAGATGATTAGAAGGAGCCTTGGTCCTACTGCGCGGGGACGGATGATGGACACAATAGAGAAGGGTATGGAAAGAACAAGGTAGCTGCTGGTTATTGCATTTGCAATCACGAAAAACCTGCAAACGGGGAATGGTCAATGCACAGAAAGGAAAGAAAACCTCTTTTAGAGGGACGGAGCTCATACGTAAAATCCTGATTACGGGTCTTAATACATTCATGCAAAAGTAAGCAAGTGTTGGAGAAAAACAATAGGTATCCTTCGTCCAAAATAATCGGTATTCTTCATAAAAGCACACTGCTGGCTGTTTTCTTGAATAGATTGTAGACAGAAAACTTGAATAGATGGTAGGCAGAAACACAAACACACACACACACACACACACAGAGGGAGGTAATGTGTATGCGAGTTCATATATTTATGTATTAGGACTATTTAAAAGGACGTAAAACTTACTTACGTGAAAGTAGGCAGATCGTCATAACTTGCTTGGAATCGGAAGAATTGGGTGAAGAACGGAAGAGTTTGTAGATTGTAGACAGAAAACTTGAATAGATTGTAGGCAGAAACACAAACACACACACACACACACACACACACAGAGGGAGGTAATGTGTATGCGAGTTCATATATTTATGTATTAGGACTATTTAAAAGGACGTAGAACTTACTTACGTGAAAGTAGGCAGATCGTCATAACTTGCTTGGAATCGGAAGAATTGGGTGAAGAACGGAAGAGTTTGGTCAGTAGTTCCCATGGTGATGGCCGCCGCCAGAGCTGCCACCATGGCGCAAAGCCTCAGAACGAAGTCGAATATCGCAATCCCCCTCTTATTTCCCCTATCCTCCCTAGTATTAGCTGTTGCAACCATGACTGGAGCTGCCAAAAGCGGAGCTTTTCCTTTTCTTTCTTTGCTAGACTCTGATGTAAATTTAATCGCAGTGGAATCACCTTTCTCCATTTTTCAGTGAGAGAGAGTTTCTAAGTTTTTGTTGATGGTTGGACACTCAAGGCCCTTTACTAAAAATGAAGGTCTGTTGCAACCTTAAATAGAGAAGCTAGACGGGTTTTTTTGAAGGACTGCTTAGTTTCCTTCTAGCTTGGAAAGTGTGTATAAAGTATTACGTAAATTGTGATGATTGCATATGCGCTTTAATCAACCTTCATTCATGAGGGAGTTGTGATGGGGCAGATAAACACATAAGATTATACAAACTTAAGTTTAAGGAACTAGTAGGACTTCATTCTATATATGTATTTAACAAAAAGTCTCTTAGATAATTAAGATGGCAGCTAGGCTATGTAACAAAGCTTGAATATTTTGATAAAAAATTTGACTTTCTAGGAAACAGGTTCATTCTTATAATCAGTCAATTCTTTTCCTCTAATCCACAGTATCCATTATCTGTAAAGATGATCTCTCCTCTCTTCTTGCTTCACTTTAGTCAAAAGCGCTGTATTCATTAAAAAGTTTCAACTAACACAACCTTCTCTGCATTCCATGTTAAAGAATTGGGTCCAGCGAACCCAAACAAGGTTCTAATTACTTTAATCGGATGCAATTGCGGTGCAAGCATGGCTCAGCAATGGGCAGCACGGAGCACCTCCTTCTTGTGGCAAAAATAACCAGGAAATATGTTTATTAGTGTCTTTGTTAAAACACTTGAAACAAGAAAAGCATCCTCATAATTTGTCACTGAAAGTACAATTAAATGTGTCACTACAAATATTTAATGACATTAGAATTGATTCTCACATGTAAATTTTGATTAAATTCGAATTAGTTTATAAAATCAGCTTTAATCTATTTTAAGAATAATTGATTAAAAGTTGTAGAAGGTGTTTGGATAACAATGGATTAGAGTAGATATCGTGTGGCAAAATTATAATAGTGTATTCAAGTTGAAAAGGAACATTTAATGTATGTTTATATGTGAGGATATTTTGGTAATTTTATTGGTGAAACCTGATTCTATGAAAATGATTAAATCGGAACCCAAAAAAAAAATGAGAATTCTAGATTTAATCAGTTTTGAATACATTTGAGCAGATTTAATCAGTTTATTTATTTTCTCCAAACACTTCAAACTTGATTTAATCAGATTTGACCATTTTAAAAGCAATCGCAAACACTCTCCAAGTCATTAGTGGCTAGAAGGTCTAAGTGCAAGAGGGATGGCTTTGCCCTGAACAAACTACGGTGATGGTTAAGGTCTAAGTGCAAGAGGGATGGTTGGGCTGTGGTTGTGGTCGAAAAACGGCATGACTGTGGAGGGGTTTGAGAGGGGGAGCCCAAAAAGAAAGCAAATGAGGGTTGCGTTTGGAAACCTCTGAGAAGGTCGTCTAGCCTAACAAGGGGAATTGGCTATTTTATTCATGTGCGCTTGGGGTTTGGGCTTGGGATTGTGAAGCCCGAAGTCTTTTAGGTTTGTGTAGTTGAAGAATAAAGGCCTACCTATTGTGTCAAATGAGGAGTGAGGCCCCAAATTAATTAAGTGTTTAACATAGTTTTTATTTTCAGTTCTTTCTCCAGTTTTGTAAACTGAAAAAAAAAAACGTTTTACAGGCAGTTTTCGTTTTTTTTCCTTCAGTTTGAAAACCAATTTTTGTTGTCGAGTTTCCCTTTAGTTTTAGGTTTTGTTTTGAGATTTAAGCATTAAACTTCATTAAAAGCAATTTGTTCTCCATATTAAAAAAAACTCATTTAAGTTCATCACTTTCACCACTACCACTACTTACCTTCTAAGCCCTCACTACCACTACTACCAGTTGACAACGACCGTCACCACCCGGCCTCCGCAACAACCACCCACCTTTGTCATCTCACTGCTGAGCCACCATAGATCTGCCCCACCGTCACCACTCTACCGTTATCACACCAACATATCTCTTACATTGCCGCCACAATCCTGATGTTGCCACCGGCAGATCTGCCTCACTGCCACCAACCCTTTGCCATCGCCACCGTACTAATCTACTCCACCATCGCCATCAACACATTGTTTGTTGAACACAATATCAACAGAAGCATAACATTGCTTTTCATTATGCCTATACGCCCACAACGTGGCACACATGACATACTCTCTTTTACTTGCATGCTAACCACATTATTTCAAGAGCAGCAGATTGGTTTTGGAAATCGGGAACTAGAGGAATAAAGACACCAAGAAATAGTGGATCATCTAAGAAAATTTGTACCTGGATCTGAAGAAGTCTCTATTTTTACATCTACTTTGTGACCAATCTAGCTCAAGAATTTGGCCAAGCACTGAGCCTAGCTTAAGCAGGAAATCTTGACCATAACAATCATTAATATTCACTCCTCTTGTACCCACCATGTTTAATTTAATACTTTCCAGACCGGTCATCATCCCCATAACCATTCTTCCATCATGAATCCTCACCCACATTCATACATCACAAATCTCATTGCACAAACATATTGACTTAATTGCTCTTCAGATCCTATAGAACTGGAAATTGAACCAAACCTTACAGATAACATCTCCACCTATACTATAGTGGGGAAAGTCATCAGTGACAAACCCCTCAACCGAAACGGAGTAAAAAATACTCTCAGCAAAGCATGGCATTCAAGCAATGGTCTCAAAATCAAAGAACAGGGGAACCAACTTTTGTTTATTTTCAACGAAGAGCAGGACACCAAAAAAATTCTAGAGCAATGACCTTGGTCGGTCATGGGCTCTCACCTGGTGCTCAGGGAATGGCCACCGGATGTAGCGCTACAGGAGGTTCATTTAAACAGATCACCATTTTGGGTGAGGGTCTGATGCCTTCCCCCCAACAGGATGACAAGGAACAACACTATTACGATGGGGAGAAGAATGGATGATCTGTTGCAAATAGTTTCAACAAAGACAGGAACGATTGAAGAAAGAGGTTTTATGAGACTGAGAATTAACATGGATATTGAAAAAGCCTTCCCTAAAGTTTTTGTGATGAAGCGAGAGGGAGCAGAGGATGCTTGGATTCAGTTCAGGTATGAGCGTCTACCTGACTTATGTTTTAATTGTGGGCACCTTGGTCATGTTCGAAAATGGTGCAATATTCCAAAAGACCCTACAGAGGATTGGAATTTAACAGGAGCCCAGAGACCCTACAACCCATGGATAAGAGCAAACTATGAAGAAGTTACCACCGGATACCTCTTCTAAGGCTAACCGAAACCCCCTAACCATTTCGAAGATAGGTACGTCACTCTTACCAAGATACAAGACCCCTGACACTGACTTAACTCCTCTGGCAGGAGCACATCCTACCTCCACGCCGCACCTAGCTACTTTGGAGCCAGCTCAACTACACCCACTCGATACAGCTACAACCACCTTAGCCGACTCCAACCAAACATGTAGCTCTCTTTTGACAGACCCATCATCCAAACCTGCCTCATCCTACTACCACCAATCCCATGCCACTGTTACCACTTCTCCATCTAACAGCCCCTTTGAACTGCAAACCTCACCTGCTCGAAACAAAAAAATAATACCCATCTCTTGTCCTTTGAAATCTCTGAAAAGAAGGCTACCACAGACTGTGGAAAAGCCAGAGAAAAAACAAAAACCTTATGAACTCTTTAACCATGGTCAGATTCCCGAAAATGTCAACCCAGCTCCTACCATACCAAAACCTGTAACTACCCCAAAACCTCCAAAACGACAACTCACCCTGAAACAACAAGCCCGGTTACAAAAAAAACATAACTCAATAGCCCTACCTCAGAATGTATCTTCCAGGTGGAAGGAGGCGATCCCCTCCTAACACATGTACCATGTTAATCCTTGCTCGCAACTGCCAAGGGCTCGGGACAAAAAAAAAGTTCCGAGCCCTCTGTCGGATTATTCGACAGCTTCACCCTGACATCATTTTCCTGTCTGAAACAAAAATCTCATCCTCTCTCTTAATCCCAATCCTTCCCTCCCTTGGTTTCTACAATCACCATCTCATTCCCCCTGTAAATACAGCTGGTGGTCTATGCCTAGCGTGGAAGCTACGAGTAGACATTGAAATTGTCTTTGGAAATTCTTCCTTCATTAATACGATCGTGTTCTCAGACCCATCCTCGACCCCTTGGATGATTTTAGCCATTTACGGTCCTCCTTACAAACAGTCCAAACCTGAATTTTGGAAAAGCCTTTGAAAAATAGCTAATGCCTTCAAAGGCCCTTGGCTAGGAATAGGGGATTTCAACGAGGTGATAGCGTCAAATAAAAAGCAGGGGGCAGACCTCTGGCATCTACATCCGAAGGAGGTTTGCTCCAGATTATCAATGATAAAGGTTTAATCGATCTGGGCTTTTCTGGGAATCCATTTACTTGGAAAAAAATAAAAGATCGTTGAATGCAAACATCAAAGAAAGGTTAGACAGAGGCTTAGCAAACATTCAATGGCGTCTGCTTTTCCCGAATGCCTCGATAAAGCACCTCCCTGCAAATTAATCAGACCATAACCCCATATTTTTGAACAACCAGGAAGAAGGCTGAACAGAGCCCAAACCTTTTCAAATTCTTAACTTGCTGGACCCGCGACAAGTCGAGCCATATGATTGTCCAGCATGCCTGGAGAATACCTGTTAAAGGATCTCCTCCTTTTAAACTCAGTCGAAAAATCAAGCATACCCGAAAGGCACTAAAGAGATGGAACATTTCCCACTTCAGGATAGTTGAAACCAAAATCAAACTCATCAATGAAGCCATTGACTGATTGCAACAACAAACCCCATCAGATGAAAACATGCTCTTGGAAAAAAAAAACTTACAGATGGAATTGGATGAAGAACTTAGTCGTGAAGAATCTATTTGGGTGGATAAGTCAAGGCATAAGAGACTGCTGGAAGGTGACAAGAATACTAGATTTTTTCACTTAACAACAGTCATACAAAGGAGACGGAATGCCATTGATTTCATAAAAAATGGTGATGGTAATTGGATTTCGGTGAACAAAGATATCGGAAATTACTTCAATGAGTATTTTAAGCAGATATTCAATTCTTCAAACCCATCAATACCACCAAACTTGGAAGAGCTGATTACACCCTCAATCTCTCATGTAGATAACCTGATGCTCTGTGCAATCCCTGAAGATCATGAGATCAAAGAAGTGTTAAACCATCTGGGTTTCTACAAATCTTCGGGTCCAGAAGGCATGACTGGCCTCTTCTACAAAACCTACTGGGGAACAGTCAAACATGATGTTAGAAATAGCATCAAATCGTTCTTCAGTTTGGGTACATTCTGAAAGAACAAAATCACACAAACATTGCCCTCATACCCAAGATTGAGAATCCCACCTCAGTGACCCACTTCTGTCCCATTAGTTTGTGCAACTACTCCTACAAGATCATTTCTTCTATCCTAGCAGCCAGACTTAAATCAATCCTTCATAAGCTCATTTCCCCCTCCAAGCAGCCTTCATTCCTAATCGTTTGATAACCGATAATAGCATCCTGGTTCAAGAAATCTGGCACACCATGAGGAAAAAATTAGGGAAGAATGGGCTGATGGCAATCAAATTAATATGGAAAAAGCTTATGATAAATTAGAATGGCCGTTCATTCTCATGGTTCTTAAAAACTACGGTTCTGATCAACGTTGGTTGCAATGGATGGAACAATGCATTTGTACTACCTTGATGTCCACATTGATTAATGGTTCCCCCCATGATTTTTTTTAACCGTCCAGAGGCCTCCGAAAGGGTGACCCACTATCACCCTTCCTTTTTTTTTATCTTGAGCTCAAAAATCATCAGTCGCTTACTACTCAAAGCTGAAAGCCAAGGAAGAATTCACAGGATCAAATCCAACCAAGCAAGCCTGACCATCACACACCTCCTTTTGGCTGATGATTTAATTTTATTTTGCAGGGCCAACAATTCTGAGGTCAAAGCAATTTCTTAATGCTTGGAGAATGAATCTTGGTCGGGTCAAGTCATAAACAAAGACAAATCGAGAGTATACTTCAGCAAAAACATGGTGGCATCCAATTGCAGTAGCTTGTGTAGCCGTCTTGGAATCAAGAAAGCTCTACAATCAGATAGATACTTGGGACTTCCGATCTTCACGAATCAAAGCAAGCTACGCCTTTTTTCGACAGTTGTTGAGAGAGTAAAAAAGAGGCTTTGTGAATGGAAATTCAAATGTCTATCCTAAGCAGGAAGGGGTACACTGATCAAAGCAGTAGCAATGGCGATCCGAGCATACATAATATCAATTTTCAGGCTGCCAACAGGGATTTGTGAAAAAATTGATAGTGCTCTAAGAAGATTTTGGTGGGGCTTCAGTGAAGAGAAAATGCACGGTGTCTGCCCGAAGGCCTGGGATTCGATATGCATTCCAAAAGGACAAGGGGAATGTGATTCAAACTGATGAAGGATTTCAACTTAACCTTGATAGAAAAATTGGGTTGGATGATCATTAGTAAAAAGAACACGGCGTGGGTGCAGCTAATGGAAGGAAAATATTTGAAAGGAACTCCCTTTTTGGAATACCCCCTCCCCCCAAAATCAGCTTCATGGGTATGGAAAGGCATCTGTTCTAGTATAAAAACTCTTCATAAGGGATCTTGCTTCATAGTGGGAGATGGAGAAAACATAAATTTCAGAAGTGATCCTTAGGTGTCGTCTCTTACAAATTTCAGAACTTCAATTTTGCCTCTGTGCCATCCGGAATACACTAAAGTTTTAGACTTGTTGGATCAAAACTCTTCCTCTTGGAATATAGATAGGCTGAGTTGCCTCTTCTCAGATCACCACATTAGGGAAATTCAAAAGATTAGACTATCTCCCTTAAAGCCCCAGGATCTCTTAGCTTGGACTCCATCAAAATCCGGGAAATTCTCGGCAAAATCAGCCTACCTATCTGAAAATGAGGAAAAAAATTCCAACCCAGTAATCCGAATAGCTTGATCTTTTGGAAAAAAACTTTGAAAATCGAAGTTAAGAGAACGACACAAGCTCCTCATTTGGCGTATTGCGTGGAACATACTTTTGGTTAGACTAAAACTAAGCTCTTTCATCCCTGATTTGGATACAATGTGCCCCCTCTGTCACTCTGTTGAAGAGTCTACATCCCATATATTTCTCTCATGCCCTTTAACTCATGCAATGTGGATGGTATCCATTGAAAATTTCCGCCCTCCTACCCTGCCCAATATGCCCATCACAACAACCTCTTTCCATCCCAAAACCAGCACTCTCTCCTGGCTCTCCGCTATTATTTCTCTTCCCTTCCAAGACAACCTTGACTCTAATCTAACTAAGAGATGCACAATGTTTGCCACCACAGTCATGGATTTTATTTAGAAAAGCAAAAATCAGGTAGTGTTCCAAAATAGCAGCATCAACGTATTTGATTTGACCAAACAAATCAAGCAATCATATGAGCACTACAAGAAGGTTTTCTTTGTAGATTCCACACCGAGAAATGAGACGAAAGGAAGGGATGTAACTCCTCCGAATTGGCATCATATATGCTTTGATGCTGCTGTTCGTAACTTCAGAACAGTTCAGGCATCAATCATCCGAGATTGTCAAGGAAAAATAATCTCAGCCCGAACTTCCTTAGAAGCTCCAATGGATCCAGAAAGAGCTGAGTCATTTGCAGCTCTCTTAGCTCTCAACTTGGCCATCCAAAATCAATGTGCCCATGTGATATTTGAAGGAGATGCGGAAGTGGTAGTAACTGAATCAACCGAGAAGATATGCATCCTAACTGGACATGCTCTCTCATCATAGCTGAACTCAAAGAGAAGCTCAAATCTCTTTCATGTTGGGTGTTTGTAAAAATTAGTAGATGTGCAAATAGTCCTGCTCATAACTCGGCAAAATGGGCGGATGTAAACAATACTTTTGGCCTGGTTCCTTGTTCTTCCATTCCCTTTTGTCCATGGAGGAAAATGGGAACCAAGGGTAGTATGTTACCCTTTGTTTTTGGAATATTATGTCTTGCTTATAAAAAAAACGTATGAGAGGTCACTAAGAGAAAAGCAGTGTGAGACCTCCAAAGTTTTAATAGCAGCAAACATCGGCCTTTCTAGGGTCTCTAGTCCTTTTTCCACACACCATCATATGTACTCAAATGAAATAAGAAGATTGATGCACAGCTGAATAAATTCCCTCGCAATAAGATAGCAACAATATACAACTAAACCCACTTCTCATTTTGACGAGGGCATTATATCAACCTTAGCAACATCATTTAATGTTAAATCTATGAAAAACCTGCAAAATCAAGCCGACTTTTTTACTTTATTGGTATCTTTCTAGATTTCATGGTCCAACAAACCCAGTATTGGCGAGTTTATAATGTTTTCACCTCGAACGGTACATGCTTCGATTAGGATCAGTGGTTAAGTCTTATGTGGTTAAGGAATAACATTTGTGATTCCCATGAATAAAACAATGATCACCGTCATCTTCCACAAATAACAAAAAGTAACAACAAGAAAGGAACATCAAAATTTACGTCGAAAAGCCACTTCTGTAGAGAGAACCACAGGGTAAACACTCCACTATCTCAATCATAAAGTATTACAAAGGTTCTTCTCTAGCTTTTTGCCCTAATTAAGCTTACGCTTAAGATTAATGTACAACAATAATTAGAAAAAAATTGTAGACTTACTTACGTTTCAACCACGTTGAAGTAATCAACCACAACAGCGGATGAAAGCCACAAGAGTTTTTCAATTATTCAACCTTTTTTTGCCTGAGTTGGTGTAACAACATAATGCACAAAAAAAAGAAAGAAAAAAACCACAATTACTCTCAGTCCACCACGGGGAAAAGAAAACCTTTCTTTTACTGCTTTTTTTTTTATGTCAAACTTAAAATAATGGTAATTTTTTAAGAATATCTCATTGCTAGGGTTCAAGAAACACATCTTGTTCTCATGGAAGCTGCTTTATAAAGGCATACAGCCTCCTCCACAACTAAAGGCTAAAAAGACGTTAAGCTTTTATGAGTTTTCATTTCATAAATGCTACTTACCCTGATAAAGGCCTCAAGCATTTCGGCCTTTATCATGAGCTCCAAATCTTCGCATTTTCATCCGGATCTCGGTGAATATATGGTTCTTAAGCGTTTATGGTCTAAAGGTTGTTTGGGATTGAGATTAGGGTTTGTCAATTTGATGGCTATATCTTTCCTGCGATGTGTAATCCTGTTTGTACTTCGGGAAAACTCCAAATTTTAATGTAGATTCTTTTTGGCCTCTTATCTGAGGACTTTTGTGAAAATGAAAGAGTAAATTGAAAGACTACCATCCAAAGAGAGCTTTTGATTGATTATAAATATTTACAAAGTTCTATGATCTCAAGTCTGGAAACTAAAATCCTTATCGATAAGTAGCAAAAGCCTCTAAACATAAAAGAGAAAGAAAAGAATGAAAAAATAGTTGAAGTAGAGTCATGATATGTCTGAAGGTTTGATGATGAGTCCTTGTTCCTACTCTCAAGCATCATTTATACTACATACTAGATGGTAGAAAATAACTTGAACTATAAAACAAACTACTCACTTAAAATTTAACCACCCTTACTTAGAAAGTAACCACCCCTTAATAACCAACTACACTTTACCCTTTAAATAGCAATACATTTTTTCCATGAAAAAATAATTTTGTAATTTGAATACTTCATTATCTATTTCAAAAAAAATAATAATAAAAAGTAAATGCGATTTACTGGCAGTTAATGAAAGTGAAGTCATTAGCAAAAAAAAAATGTGTTGGTGCAAATATTGCCCCCTTAGCTCAAGAAAATGAATACTTGCAATATATTAAGAGTTGTATCTTTTAAAGAGAAAACATTTTTTCACTACCAGTGAAAGCTTTTTTCCTATCTATTAGCCATCGCTTGGCTTCAACTGCACCAAGATAATATTGAAGTGTATTAAGGGGCTGTATGTTTATAAGATTTTGTTTTCATTTTTGTAATGATGATGAAAAAGATGCCTTCTTTTGCATACTTTTATCTTTTTCCGTATTCATTTTGGATAAAAAAATCGAAACAATATCGAAAAAATGAAAACACCCAAATTTTTACCTTTTTTCACTACTCGTATTCTCTGTGTCAGAGAATACCAAATCTTGTCTCCACTGTACAATTTTCTGCCATGCCTCTGCCGCCTATCTCTCTCTCTCTCTCTCATATATCTCCTCTATTTTCCAATGAATAATAGGGAAGGGGAAGGGGATGCCACACGAACAGGTTAAGAAGGGGATGCCACACGAAGATTGATTCGGGATGCATTTTTCACCTATGGTAGGTTAAGAATAAAAAAAGAAAAGAAAAAGAGAAAGAGAGAATTACATAAACGGGGAAGGAGAAGGGGAACTCGTGAAGGGGAAATGGAAGGTGAAGGGGAGGCGGAAGGGGAAGTCACACACAGATGTGGGCCTAGGGAAGAAAGGAAGGGGAAGGGAAACCACATAACATTGCCAAACCGTATGAGTTGGGGTGAGCCCTAAGTGGATACATTTGTGTAGTGTTGAATGATGACTTTATTGGGAGAAATAAAAAAGTGGGTATGGAGGGTTGTTAAGAAGATAAATGGAGGGTATAAAAATAATTTGTTAGGTTAAGAGTAGGGTTAAAATGGGAAGAAATGTGTACAAACAGTCTAGAAAATGCTAAACATATAAGAATAGATCAAAAAAAGTTGGTAAAAATGGAAATGAAAATGGTAAACATACAGAAAAAACTAAAAATAGTAAATATGAAAAAAAACTAAAAGTACACAATCCGACTTTAGAACTGAATACTAAAATCTGAAAAACAAAAATAGAATACAAAACACGAAAATAAATTGTGTAAACGTACAGCCCCTAAAATTTTCATTATCGACAGTTTTGCACTCTTGAAAGTGAAAGCATTTTTTTTACTATCAATTATCCATATATTGGCTTTAGCTGTATCATCTTGATTTTGCATACACCAGTATCAAGATAACATTCACGATACACCAGCCACTATCGATAGGTTTGCACTTTTCGAAGTGAAAACCTTTTCACTATCGATTAACCATCAATTGACTTTAACTTATCTTGATTTTGCATACACCATATCAAGATAACATTGATGAAGTGTCTTAAGACTTGCTAGCCGCTTCTTCTTGCATTTCTCATTATCTATAGCCTTGCAAATTTCTAACATAAAATTCAAAGAAGCGCTAATAAATCCCAGTAGATTATCCATTGCAGGTCTACTAGTTTTTGATTTGACCCACATATTCGATGTAAGAATCGGTTTCCCAAGTGCATAAGATGGGGTGGGATTGACAACTCTTGCACTTTAGTGAGTTTTGTAACACCAAAATGCTTGAATTTGCCAATAGCAAAGTATTTGACGGTGATTTGAGAACACTTGTCATTTACATCTTTCATTGTTTAAGCTTCCCTCCTTGTCAATGAAAGGGGCTGCTCAATGCACTAAGCCATAAAAAGGCAGCAGACTTTATCATTATTGACATTATTTGCAACCATTTCTAGAATTGCAATCACAACTTTCAGCATATGAGTTGTTATATGCTCTTAATAGTAGATGACATGCATTCTTGGCCCCCAGTCATATTATCCTTTGCATTTCTTTCAACAAAGGATATATCATCTAACTATTGCCATTTTTTTTTGCACAATATGGATTTTACGAAAATTACTTACACCATTTTTTATGTAGGTTTAGCCAATAGTGTTAATGAATTCAATAATTTCCTCACAACACTCACTTTTCACACAATTAATCGAATAACTCACTTGAATTGCCAGGAGATAATATTTGAAGTTGGTTATTATTGGATGACTCCTCTTGATAGGTAGTCTTGTTATTTTCAGTAACCATGAATTGGTTACATTCGTCTTTAAAATGTTGTCTGGTCTCACCTGTGTTTGACATCATTTCATTTTCAATTTTCAAAGAGTAACTATTGGATTGTAACTTTTCAACCTCAAGAAGCGTGGAAATGATTAATTCTACTCCCTTTTGTATCCACCTTAACCTATGAATTAAAGCCCAACATTCTTTTATTTCATCTTGTACATCCTCTATAAAAGATGGATGATCCACCCCATCAAGGTTTTAATATAGTTTCCAAGCCTGTGTAATTCATTAGAGGTTTCTATCAAAATCATTGGTAGCATAGGCAGGGTATAGTTTGCATCAATGCAATCCTTTGGATCATCACAAAGTTCCAATAAATTAGTCACTCTCGACTTCATATAATATGAAAGAGACAGTGGTTCAAAATTTCTAAGCAATAATACCACTGAAGTACGACATTTCGTCAAATCTACCTGGAAATTGGTCCTTAATTCATCAATCGGGCATGAAATTTCAAGGAATTACATGCAAATATATTTTTCAATACCCTAACTTCTAGTAGTTGACATTTTTCACTTTCAGATTAAAAGGGTCCCATTAGGCATGCCATGTTTGTGCTAGATGGCAGACTCCAATTAATGTGGATTCTTTTTGGCCTCTTATCTGAGGGCTTCTTTAGAATAGAAAACTTCGACACAAAAAGATAAAAATACAAACTCTGACAAAGTAGCAACTCAAAATCACAAACTGCGCACCCAAGACAACACACGACAACATTTATAAATAGATTAATGTATGCACAGAGTACATACGCCTTTATCGATAGAAGGCAAAATAAAGCAAGGCATTCACAAGGTTAAAAAAAAGGAATAAAAAAAAGACTTGAAGTCAATTCATGTCGTTGAGTTGTGTGTTTCTCTTGATATCTTGCTTACAAGACCCTTGATTCTCATACTCTCACACATCAAGGCAAAGTTGGCATAGAAGATATGTATTACGCAATAAAAGTACAAGACTTGGAATGTACTTGGATGCTCTTTTCATAAATGACTCCTACCTATTTATAGGCATCCACCTCTTCAATATGATGAGTCTTTGTTCCTTTTTTAACCGACCATTTATACTACAGATTAGATGGTAGAAAATAACTAGCGCTAAAAGACAAACTACTCATTTGAAAAATAATTGCTCCCACTTAGAAATTAACTATCCCCCCTAATAACCAACTACACTTATCCCTTATCAATAGGAATACATTTTTAAAATTTAGTTTCTTCCCATAAGAAAATAACTTCCCAATTTGAATCCTTCATTATCTCTTTTAGAAATAATCATAAAAAGTAAATTCTATTTAGTGGCATTTAATTAAATTTAAGTCATTAGGGATGTTGGCGCAAACAAATTCATGGACCAGATTTGGTTTAATTAGATATTTCTATTTTGATGACGTAGTAGTTGATCAGATTGGTAGTTGTTGTTCCTTACATATTATCTCTTCTCTTTTTGACCTGGCAGTGATCTGATTTAACTGCTAAGTTTTCTTGAATTAGTGAGGTCGCGATTTGTGGGAGATGCTCGTCATGTCAGATCCATAATTTACGAGTGGGTTTGCTTAAAGTTTTATCACAGTTCAGATTAATGTACTTTTCCTACCAAGGGTATGGTTGAATTCTTAGTTACCGTAAATAAGTTGTGAATTTGTTACCTTTGGATAGAGTCTTATTGCTAAGATTCATTCATTGCTACAGATGCTTGAGTTTTGGATCAAACCAGGCCGTGGACACCTTCTATTGTGCCTTCACTGTGGGAGCGAAGTGGTTTGTAAGACCACATCAATGGAGTCGAGAGAGCCTCATGTGGTGTTTCCACTTGGGTTAGCCAAAGCTTACCAAGATTTGTTGGTTGCATTAAGGAGCTGCTACATGAGTATTTGTAATTGGCAACGGATGGGGATACGAAAGTAGCATGGGATTAATTTACTAACTGTATCCTTGGATGGAGTACGTTACCGATGATATCAAGCTTTTAGAGCTTGTTTCAATGCCGTAGTCATCTGGATCCCTATGTAAAATATATGATGTTGGTTATGTATGCTCGATATGTAGGATGTTTAAGACAATATCTTTCTGCTTTGTTTCAAAATTCTAGATTTTGTTAGATTTGGAACCGAGTTCTGTTAGATTTTGTTACTAACAGATTAAGCTTTTTAAAGCTCTGTTAGATTTGGAACTGAGTTCCAATTAGTTTGTAATTACTGGCTTGCACTTTTAATGAAAGAAGGAACTTCAAAAAAAAAAAAAAAAGAAGAAGATAGTTTCCATGTCATATGGGTAACCCAAGAGTCAACTACCAAAATGCATTAGGCCCATCATGTAATAATATGACCTTAAAACATAAAACCCACATGCAAGGCCTTGAGCCTTTAGTTCCTATTTGTCACACTCCGGCTAAGGCCCATTACACAGGCTGCCACTAAGCCTTTTCTCACTTGGGAAAGACCATCGTCATATATAAGGCTTAATATCCTCACTAAGAGTGTTTGTGGAATCATGGAATTGATGTGATTTCATTTCAAATACTCAAACTTATTATTTGAAACATTAAAAAAGGAATTGGAATTGGATTTTATGAAATTTGACTAGATTTGTTTCTATAGTGTGTAATCAGATGAAAAATGGTAGGATTTCATGAAATTTGGATTCACTTGAATTAAAAGTAATTATTTACCTATCTTATTTGTTTTTGGATCTCTCCAACAATAAACCGACAACCATCTTCTTCATTGCTGGTACTGCCACACCACTTTTACTACCACCACCGGCACCACTACTGCCACCACTACTACCGCCACCACAACCACCACCATCGCCACTGCCAGCACTACTGCCACCACTACCACCCTCACTACCACCTTCACCATTACCCCTATCACCACCACCGCCGCTACTAATGCAACCACCACCGTCGCTGCCATCACCTCCACTCTCCCGCCACCTCCACCACCACTACTGCCACCACCATCACTATTGCCACCTCTACCGCCGTCGCTACCACTATTGTCACTGCCACCGCCACCACTGCCACCACCATTGTCACCACCTCCACGGCTACTGCCACATCACTTTTACTACCACACCACCACCATCGCCACCACCACTACCGTTATCACGCCCGGCACCTCCACTGCCACCAACATTGCTACTACCACCACCACCACCGATGTTGCCGCCTTTACTGCCACCACCACAACGACCACTGCCACTATCCCCGTCGCCACCACCACCACTGTTGCCACCACCACTGGTGGCACTACTAGCACACTTCAAACCATTTGCCATAGTTCATTTTTCATTGTAAGCCAAGGATATAATTGTCTAAAAACGTATTACCTTTTAATTTTTTTTGTTCTCTAAACATAAAATATGAACTCTGTAATTTGAAATCCCTTCCATTTCAAACAAAAAAGAAAGTGAACAAATTTGAAATCCAATTCCAAAAGGAATTGGTTCCAAATAGACCGTAAGTTTTTCTCCTGGTGGCAAAGCTTACATGGAATGTACGCGTCTCATTTTCTTTGCTTTGTTTTTACTAAAAACAAAACCAAAAACTAGTTTGGGCCGTGACGCATCCTAAGCGCCAAACAATCTCCACACACCCCCCCAACTGCAAAAGGTAGGTTATGCCCTCACGTGGTTTGAAATGACCAACTTAACTCAGTTGCCAAACTCAAAATAAATTCAACATAACCCATTCTCACGTTTTCTTGCACAACCCTAAAAAATTAGTAATCTTAACTGTTTGCACCACAAAATATCTTTTTTCAATAATAAGTTCACTTTGATTAAATGCCACTAAATGACATTTACTTTTTATTATTTCTAAAGAGATAATTGAAGATTTAAGAAGTGAAAGAAACCAACTTCTAAAAATGTGTTCTATTGATAAGGGATAAGTGTGGTTGGTTACTTATTAGTGTGTGGTTATTTTCTAAGTGGGTAGTTTATATTGTAATGGTAGTTATTTTCGACAAAGCCTCTAGTATATATAGTGGGTCATAGAAGAAGAAGAGGACACAATCAGACTATCATCGACCAAACAAATCAAGACTTGAAGTCTTTTTCTTTGTTTTGTTTAGAGGTTTTTGCTGCCATCGATAGGAAGTCAGTTTCTAGATTTGGAAACATTGTTGTGTAAACATTCATAATCAATTGAAAGCTCTCTTTGTCATTTATGGGCCCGCAATCGTTCTACTTTCAGCATTTTGTTTTTATTTTTCATTTTCAGACGAAGTCCCAGGCCCTAGGGGCAAAAACGATTCCGCACTGTTCATCAATTGCGTCGCCGATGCACGATCGATAATGAGTTTGCCCAGCAGCGCAAACATTAACATAACACTAGGCTTCATAATAATTCCCAAGATCCTTCCAATTAGCATTAGGGACGATATCAATTTGTATCTTTGAATTTAAGGGGTAATCACAAGTAAAGACTCGGTTATGATAATATCACTACTATCATTGACCAAGCAGAATATATATAAAGTGAAATTTTTCTATGAGATGACTAAAACGCCCTTCCAAATCATATCCTTGTCCATTTTTTCTTATTTCATCATAATTGATGCATATAAACTATTACTCACTTAAAAAAAAAAGCAACCCATTAATCAACTCTAAACACTACTTCAAGAATATGAGTATCAATGGAACATAGATTATGGGTTTAAAACACAGCCCACACACCCATAAATGCACGCGCGCTCGCACACAGACACACATGTACATTGTGGGTTCTAGGACAAATTACATTAAACCGTACCATCAATTCTCTCACAAACACTATAGATCAGGGTTTTCAAGAAAATTATGTCGACATGATGATATGATTAATGGCTAGTGGCTTTGGTGTAGAGGTGATGAACAATGGCATGAATGTCATTGTCCTTTAGCATCCTAGCTGGATACACGTGTATGGGGTGTTTACGTCATCTTTGGCTGATAATTCTGTCTCCTTGGCAAGAAAACCTTTACCGAACAATTTTCGACCTCCTACAATGCATTCCACGTTGATCAACTACCTTCTCCAAGCAAGGAAATAGAGGATGAAGTGATTATTACAAGCAAGAGAAAAATTGAATGGAAGTAGTGATTAGGGTTAGGATTTACGGTTTAATTATGGTTTACGGTTAGGGTAGGGTTGGGGGTCTAATTACCGATTTAGGGTTTACGATTAATTATAGTTTAGGGTTAAAGTAGGTATAGGATCTAACAAAGGTTTAGTATTTTGGATTCAATCAGGGTTAACTGGGGTTTAATTAGGATTAATTAGGGTTAATTAGCGTATAGGATCTAACTGGGGCTTAGTATATAGGGTTTAATTGGGATTAATTAGGGTTAACTAGGGTTTAATTAGGTTTAATTATGATTATTTATGGTTTAGTGTTTTTTTTCTAAATCTCAATATAAACAAATAAAACTACATTATACAAATAAATTATAACAAATACAAATAAAAATAAATTACATTATAACAATTACAGTATACAAATAAATTAAACATTACATTAAACATTATAGCAATTATAACAAATTAAATACAATTACATTATACGTTATACAGGCATATACAAATAACTTATAATGATTGCGTTATACATTACAACAACTTCAAATAAGTTTATAACAAATAAAATATAATTATGTA
>JAVXUP010004068.1:0-42919 GCA_033070095.1 Escallonia herrerae | reverse complement strand
ATTCAAACACTTAGCACATGCAACAAACTTGCAGGCACATCTTTGTGTCCTCTCCTGAGAGAAGCTACCATGGGGCACAATCTCTAAAGGATCTCAAGATCCCATGATTTTTCTTCCCAAATATGATTCCAAATTGCCTACTTAGACGACATTCTAAGGACCTAGCTCTCAAGAGTTAGAGTTTTAGCACCCTACTTGGGCACAGCTCCATGGCTTAAGCTCCTGAGAGCTTAGTTCTGAGCACATGGAATAGAAAAATATTATTTATCCCTACAAGTGGATAGAAAATCCCTAACAAATCTTATGTGTGTCTCAAGACACTAGGTATAACTTCCTCAGCCAAACATTTTGGCTAAGGAAGTGGGGAGCTTATGATATAACTCCCAATAATTGGGGCATACCCAGTAATCCCAGTCAAGCTGGGAGATCAATAATTATCTTATCAGAATTTTAAAAGAGTCTTCAGAGATTGTAATGTGATCCTCAAGGATCCTAACGCAATCCTAACACATTTGGCCCATGGCCCAGTCCTATTAGAAGCCTTATCCTACAGCTATATAAAGGAGTCTACCCCCTCAGGTATTGGGACAATGACATGCACACAATCTTTAATGCTTTTTCAAAGTTATTATCTTGTAACTGCGCTCTGACTTAAGCATTGGAGAGTTCCGCCAGAAACCCCACCCGACGGTCACTCATTTTTTGTCTTGCAGGTCATCGGTTCAGGTTTTTATTTCAGAATGTACGCGGAGCATATTTTTAGCAGCAACACCCCTTAACAACCATCAAGTATCCATCACCATCTAAGCCACGCCAGATTGCATCTAAGGGTAATAATGGATTCCTCGTTAGGTGAATCAAGACTAACAACTGGAGCATGATGTATAATTGGGTAATTTGCAATGTGTGAGAAAAGGCAAAAGGGTTTAAACAAGTAGTGGGTTGGGTCCTTGATCTAGGTATGTGGCATTATGTGGCCATTCCCACTTGCCACTACAAAATATTGGGAGCCCAAGTGTAGGGGAAGTGATGACTATGAGAGAAGATATCTAAAAAATATAAGCGCATATGTAGTCATTTTGGTGTAGGAAAATGGGATGATTCAATAATGATGGTGGTGTGTTTGTTGAATTGGTGGCAATGATGTTAGGTTTTGTTGATGACGGTGGTCGCAGGTGGTAAGGGGTTTAATAAGGGTGGTGATGATAACAGTTGATTCCTGGGGGTGAGGTTGGTGGTTAATTCTAATGCTAATGGTTGTGGGTTTGACGGGGACAATAGTTGGTGTTAGGCTTGATCACTGTGGTGGTTACAAACGTGGTAATGTGATTGGTCAATCACATTTGTAGGTGGTAATGGGGTAGGATTGTTCAAAGGTCTTTAGAGGGTGATGAGGTGTGTAAAGGTTGTGATGGAGTGGATTTCAATTAAGGTCTTTTGGGGTTGACGGTGGGTGTTTGGTTGACGATGTTTAGGGGTGGTTATGGGGTGTGTAAGGGTATGATGATGGGGCGGATTGGGTCAATGGTGTTTAGGGGCAGTGATGTATAAGATGTTATGGGATGGATTTGGTTTTGGTTAATGATACTTTTGGGTGTTAACGGGTTGGGCATGGTTGATGGTGTATACAGGTATTGATGGGGTTGGTTTGGTAGACGGTGTCTATGAATCTTAGTGGGTTTGATTGATTGCAGTGATGGACGTGTTTAGGGGTTTGGTGGATCAAGGTAGCACGACAATGACCAACGGTTTATTATGACTAGTAATGTTGGTGTTTAACTTTTACCAAATTTAGATTTTTGATGTATAAGTTATTAGAGACTAGAGGAAAAACAAAAAAAAAAAATCAAAAGAGAGAAAAAATTTTGGCAAAATTTTTTTAGTATGCTTCTACTTATGCCATTTGTATTTCATCAAATGTAAAGCACGAGGCTCTTTTTCACTGTTAAATGGACAAAATACTAGCATAAGTACTTCTTAAATTGGTAAAATTTGAAAAAGGGCTTGCTAAATAACTTTAATAGATAGTGGGCTTGATAATTAGTTAACTGAAAGAACAGGGGTGAAACATCATGATAAGCCTAAAAAGTATATTATGATGCATTTCCCTTTTGGTGGATTTGTTGCTAAATACGTTTAGTAAGTAGCGGTAGATTTTTGTGTACACTTTCGAAAGAGTCATTAGTCATTAGCCATTATCCAGCACCTTGCAGCCATAGGTTGCACATTGTTCCATAGTAATAAGTCAACAAATTAATTTTAGCATTTGCATAAATTGGTCAAGATACAAATATCAACGTAAAGCTTTTATCTAAGAAAAAACGTATCCAATGTATTTAGTATCATAGAAAATTTATGGTTTTTCTTCTATATCTTCGACAATTATTTTAAGTATTAAGACTTATATGATCATGGAAAAACAAAAGTTATAGCATATCCATACCTGTCAACTGGTTTCCATGAAGAATTAGTGCCTCAAACATAGTTAAATTCCCAATCTCTCTTGGTACAGGTCCAGTAAATTTGTTTTCAGACAACCCCAGAGTTTGAAGCTTGGAACATCCAGATATACCAGATGGAATTCGGCTATACAGATTGTTTTCATTGAGAAAAATTATTTGGAGCTCTGGGAGGTGACGGCACATATATAGGCAGGAAGACTGCCAGATATTTGCATGAGCTCCGCGCTCCATCCACCCCCGAGGGTGCGTAGAACGAGAACTGTAAGTTCTGTCAAACCCTAGAGGGTATTTTCATGAGCTTTGTTCTTTATCCACCTCCGAGGGTGCATATGTCGAGGACTGTAAGTTCATCAAACCCTCGAGGGTATTTTCATGAGCTTTGTGCTCCATCCGCCCCCGAGGGTGAAACTTTAAGTTCCATCAAACCCCCGAGGGTATTTTTATAAGCTTTGTGCTCTATCCACCCCCGAGGGCGCATAGGACGAGAACTTTAAGTTCCGTCAAACCCCCGAGGGTAATTTTATGAGCTTTGGGCTCATTCGCCCCCGAGGGCCCATACGACAAGAACTTTAAGTTCTGTCAAACCCTCGAGGGTATTTGCATGAGCTCTGCACTCTATCCACCCCCGAGGGTGCGTACGACGAGAACTCTAAGTTCCATTAAACCCTCGAGGGTATTTTCATGAGCTTTACGCTCTATTGACCCTTAAGGGTGCTTACCAGAACTCTACATTCCACTAGCCCTTTAGGGCAGTCCCTCGAGGGACGAACACCCCTAAAGGTGACAGGATAGAGCTCAGGTTCTATCTGAACGGTTTAGCTACGGTTCTAACCCGTGAAATGGCAAAGCACTATGTGGGACTTCATCCTCCCAACTTTCTTTGTCAATTCAAAACTCAGCCAAGTATGAGTGCGAGGCTTCTTTGTAGCTCTTAGTTAATGATAAGAGTTCGCGTCAAATTGAAATGCAAGCATGATATGGTCAGCTCGAGCTAAAGAACATACATTTGCACAAAATGAACACCCTCCAAAGGAGAAGTAACCCCTCGAGGGGACATTCAAACACTTAGCACATGCAACAAACTTGCAGGCACAACTTTGTGTCCTCTTCCGAGAGAAGCTACCATGGGGCTCAACCTCTAAAGGATCTCAAGATCCCATGATTTGTCTTCCCAAAGATGATTCCAAATTTCCTACTTAGACGATATTCTAAGGACCTAGCTCTCAAGAGTTAGAGTTCTAGCACCCTACTTGGGCACAACTCCATGGCTTAAGCTCCTGAGAGCTTAGTTTCGAGCACATGGAGTAGAGAAATATTATTTACCCCTACAAGTGGATAGCAAATCCGTAACAAATCTGATGTGTGTCTCAAGACACTTGGTATAACTTCCTCAGCCAAACATTTTGGCTAAGGAAGTGTGGAGCTTATGATATAACTCAAATATAACTCCCAATAATTGGAGAATACCCAGTAATCCCAATCAAGCTGAGAGATCGATAATTATCTTATCAGAATTTTAAAAGAGTCCTCAGAGATTGTGATGTGATCTTCAAGGATCCTAACGCAATCCTAACACATTTGGCCCATGGCCCAGTCCTACTAGAAGTCTTCTCCTACAGCTATATAAAAGGGTCTACCCCCTTAAGTATGGGGACAATGAGAGGCACACAGTCTTTAATGCTTTTTCAAAGTTATTATCTTGTAGCTGTGCTCGGACTTAAGCATCGGAGAGTTTTTCGCCGGGTACTCCACCTGGCGGTCACTCGTTTTCTGTCTTGCAGGTCATCGGTTCAGGCTCGAGTTTCGAAACGTACGCGGAGCATATTTTTAGCAGCAACACCCCTTAACAACCATCCGATATCCACCACCATCTAAGCCACGCCAGATTGCATTTAACGGTAATAATGGATTCCTCGTTAGGTGAATCAAGACTAACACTGGAGCATGATGTCCAATTGGGTAATCTGCAATGTGTGAGAAAAGGCAAAAGGGTTTACACAAGTAGTGGGTTGGGTCCTTGATCCAGGTATGTGGCATTATGTGGTCATTGCCACTTGCCACTACAAAAGATTGGGAGCCCAAATGTAGAGGAGGTGATGACTATGAGAGAAGATATCTAAAAAATATAAGCACAGATGTAGTCATCTTGGTGTAGGAAAATGGGATGATTCAATAATGGTGGTGGTGTGTTTGTTGAATTGGTGGCAATGATGTTAGGTTTTGTTGATGACGATGGTTGCAGGTGGTAACGGGTTTAATAAGGGTGGTGATGATAATGGTTGATTCCTGGGGGTGATGGTGGTGGTTACTTCTAATGCTAATGACTGTGGGTTTGACGGGGGCAATATTTGGTGTTAGGTTTGATAGCTGTAGTGGTTACAAACGTGGTAATGTGATTAGTCAATCACATTTGTAGGTGGTACTGGGGTAGGATTGTTCAAAGGTCTTTAGAGGGTGATGAGGTGTGTAAAGGTTGTGATGGAGTGAATTTCAATTAAGGTCTTTTGGGGTTGACGGTGGGTGTTTGGTTGACGATGTTTAGGGGTGGTTATGGGGTGTGTAAGGGTATGATGATGGGGCGGATTGGGTCAATGGTGTTTAGGGGCGGTGATTGGGTCGGTACAAGTTGTTGTGGGGTGGATATGGTTTTGGTTAATGATACTTTTCGGTGTTAATGGGTTGGGCATGGTTGATGGTGTATACAGGTATTGATGGGGTTGGTTTGGTAGATGGTGTCTATGGATCTTAGTGGGTTTGATTGATTGCAGTGATGGACGTGTTTAGGGGTTTGGTGGATCAAGGTAGCACGACAATGACTGGCGGTTAATTATGACTAGTAATGTTGGTGTTTAACTTTTACCAGATTTAGATTTTGATGTATAAGTTATTAGAGACTAGAGGAAAAACAAAAAAAATTCAAAAGAGAGAAAAAAATTTGGGTAAATTTTTTTAGTATGCTTCTACTTAAGCCATTTGTATTTCATCAAATGTAAAGCACGAGGCTCTTTTTCACTGTTAAATGGACAAAATACTAGTATAAGTACTTCTTAAATTGGTAAAATTTGAAAAAGGGCTTGCTAAATAACTTTAATAGATAATGGGCTTGATAACTAAGAACTGGGGTTAGACAACATGATAAGCCTAAAAAGTATATTATGCTGCATTTCCCTTTTGGTGGATTTGTTGCTAACTACGTTTAGTAAGTAGCGGTAGATTTTTGTGTACACTTTCGAAAGAGTCAGTAGCCATTGTTTAGCACCTTGTAGCCATAGGTTGCACATTGTTCCATAGTAATAAGTCAACAAATTAATTCTAACATTTGCATAAATTGGTCAAGATACAAATATCAACGTAAAGCTTTTATCTAAGAAAAGATTATATCCAAGGTATTTAGTATCATAGAAAATTTATGATTTTTCTTGTATATCTTCGACAATTTTAAGTGTTAAGACTTATATCATCATGGAAAAACAAAAGTTAAAGCATATCCATACCTGTCAACTGGTTTCCATGAAGAATTAGCGCCTCAAGCATAGTTAAATTCCCAATCTCTCTTGGTATAGGTCCAGTAAATTTGTTTTCAGACAACCCCAGAGTTTGAAGCTTGGAACATCCAGATATACCAGATGGAATTTGGCTATACAGATTATTTTCATTGAGAAAAATTATTTGGAGCTCTGGGAGGTGACGACACATATTGGCAGGAAGACTGCCAGATAGATTATTTCCACTCAAAGCAACTTTACTAAGTGTTGAGATGTTGTAAAATGTTGATGGAATGACGCCGGTTATGTTGTTAGTGTCTATGTTAAACTGCTTCAAGCTTTGAAGATTTCCAATGTCCAATGGAATGTTTCCTTGTAGATGATTATGAGGCAAGTCGAAGTTCTCAAGCTTTGATAAGTTACATAAAGAAGGCGGAATGGTGCCTACAAAAAAGGTCAAAAATATAGTGAGCTCGTGGTGCCAATTTCAAGCAGCAATTATAATAGCTGAAAATTGTACAAAAAATAGTTTCCAATTCTAGATTTGGTAACCAAAATGGCAAAAACAGTGCCTTTTTGAAATGTTGAACCCTGACAGAAATTTCAACCTTCGGAACCAAAACTCCACATCTGTTAATTGAGAACAAAATAGATCTCACAGTTTATCAAAAAGTATAACTTCTAAGCATCAAAAAGTGAAAGCTTAAGAGTTATGAGTTTGAGGGTATTTTCCACCCAGCATAAATTTCAAAATTTAATGACTCAATATGTAATTCAAGTATCGAATTGTGGAGAATTCTAATCGAAGTTTAAATTACAATTTGGTCAAAAGGGATGAGATAAGCATAAGGCATACCAGTCAAGTCGTTCATACCCAGAAACAAGTCCTTAAGCAACTTTAGGTCCCCAATCTCTCTTGGTATCGGTCCAGTGAATTGGTTGTACGACAATGACAGCTGCTGAAGTTTTGAACATTTGCCAAGACTCGATGGAATTTGGCCATTTAAATCGTTGCCAGATAGGGAAAGCCGTTCTAGATTAAGGAGATTGCCAATCTCTTCAGGAATCCTTCCTTGTAGAGAATTAAACATTAAACTCACACTCTTAAGCTTTGAGATATTCCATAATGATGGTGGGATGGTGCCTGTAAAGCTGTTGTTTGAAAGAAAGAGGTGTTCAAGGTTAGGCAACTCATCCAGCCATGTTGGAAGCCCTCCGCTGAAGTCGTTGAATTCCAAGTTGATTTCTTTGATTCTGCGCAAATGAGCCATTTCCTTGGGGATATTTCCAGAGAAGCTATTCTTGCTGAGGTCAAGAGAAACGAGGAACGAGAGATTTCCCATGCTCGGGGGAATGGTGCCCAGTAGCCCCATGTTTGATAGGTTCAAGGTGGCAACTCTTCCGTGGCGATTGCAAATGACTCCAGTCCAGTTACAAACATGTGTGGTAGAGGAGGACCAGCCGATGGTGATAGAGGCTTTCAGGGAAAAAAGTGCATGTTCATCGGTGGTGATGTTGGTTACCGCACTTACCGCCAAGAAACTCATGATTAGAGCGAAAAATAATGCTGCTGCCATAGCAAATGTAAAGCAAGAAAGTCTCACCTCAAGGCAGTAAAAGGCATGTCCGGCAAAGCATCCGAAGTTCAGCTATCTTTAATATGAAATATGTTTGACAAGGTCTTGTTCATATCTACACAAAGGCCCAAGACCATGACTCCTGGTAGACTTGCATATTTATACACCTTGAACTTCTGTAAATACATTGACTGCCTTAAACCTTAAACTTCACAAAGGCCCAAGACTATGACTCCTGGTAGACTTGCATATTTATAAACCTTAAACTTCGGTGAAGACATTGACTTCCGCATAGACTTGTGAAAGTTTGATACCTCTATCTGGCCGCCTATGTGGAAATATAGCTCTCCCTCTCGGTGGATATATATATAAACAATGACTCCGGAGGCATCTTATGAGCACGTCTTGGCTACTTACTATCAGTCCTTAACTGCTACCATCAAGCATTTGGTTTAGCGGCCAAAATTGTATTTTCCTATTTCCATTAAGCGTCTCCATTGGATTCACGCCTACAAAACATGGGGTATAGTAAGGTTGACGTATCAGGGCATTAAAAATTAAGATATCCAACTATGAGGTAAAGATGTCTTACAAACAAACAAGCGAGCACGCACGCACTCACCGTACACAATATACTTTTTCTTACTTGAATATCACATGAAGGTAGAGATTATGTGCATCGTTTTGAGGAAAGTGCAAGAAATGCATGAAGAATAAATACTAATGCCACAAATGATAAACTAGGCTGCATTTCGTTTCTACTGTCAAAAGGCTGTTTCATTTAAGATCACTATGCCGTTAATCAATAATTAGAAGGAAAAAAAAAAGGATTACGGAACCTGTAACAAAATATTTTCTCGAAAGTCGAAACTATGTAAGACAATTTTCTAATATTGTACACACACATGAAGGATGCAGTATTAAGTTGCTATTTGACAGTTGTCTGTACACATACAACGAGAAGGAAGGAAGGAGAAATATGTTTGGTTAAACGGCCAAATGACAAACTAAGTTGTTTCAAAGTGGAATTTGAATGGCGAAGCATTCGAAGTTCAGCTATCTTTAATATGAAATATGTTTAATAGGGTCTTGTTCATATATTTTCTTCACAAGGGCCCAAAACTATGACTCCTGGTAGACTTGCAAATTTATAAACTGTTGAAACGATTACAACACTTATTGTGCTACCACGTAATGGGTTCGAAAACATACCGTACGAAGTCTCCGAAAATTCCGACGTAGGATCCTTGTTGTTACGAGCCTCCAACACGCTTGATCTTTTTCGCAGGTACGAAAACGGCTACTAGAGTCGAGTTCTTCGTCCACGAACCAAATCCTAGAGCTTGGTGATTGCTCTAGAGAGAGTGCTATAGAGAGAGGGTTATTACTATTGACTTCTTGATTTATTGGGATATCTCTAGCCTTTATATAGAGATACAATTAGAGACTGACTTTACCTCAAACTCTTAGGAGATAAAGATTGTATTTATCTCAAACACTTAAGAGATAAATATTCTCTAAATAACTGTATTTATCCAAACTAACAAATACACATTATCTGTTAGTGGGCGGATAATGGGTCCACTGACCCAATTTATTAACAGCTCCCACTCGCCCACACACAGGGCAAATAAATCGTATAGTCCCTCTTTATCTCTCGTCCACTCATCTCCTCATACAGGAAATGGAACGTGCGACCTACGAGAAAGGATGTCCAGTTGAGGAGTATTGTATTAAGTTATCACCAAACTAACACAATACATCACTCCAAAAAATCTCGTATGTACCCCAGATAGTTCAACTACACCAGATTAAACACTCTCAAATCCCTCATAATGAGCAGTGTTAAACCTCTCATATGTTATGTATTCATGACTCATATCGAAACGAAAATCGACAAAGTCGCCCGGGCTATGAATCACACAACATGATGTAATATTGAACTTTCTTCCCAAAGCCCTCATGTCATTCCAATTAGACCCAACCGCTTTCCTAGACATGCCCCGCGAGACCGCATCATCCATGATCCAAGGGTACATGCTAAAGTAGCGACATTGAGTATCCTCTTCATGACATAGTCTAAGGTGAAAAGGGTACTATATAGGATCAAAAAATTTCGATCCAAGTGGCTCACACAGTGACGAAGCAGGGATTCATTCGTCACTCCCACTGTCGGTCTGCATTTAGCACATGCAGTATGATTTGCATGCTATGGCGTAACCCGCAAGGGCGTGTCACATAAATGTATAATAAATACGCCATACGAATCTAAGTCTAGTCGCTGTACAAGCGCCTAACCTGAGTTTTTCAGCCCAGTCACTCTCATAGTGCCTGCCTGAAATCTCACATTCGGCTGTAAACAGGCTACATAGAGTTGTGGAGATACTCTATGATCGACCTACATTTATTAGGTCTCATCTTAGCTCCAACTAAGGCGACATGTTTGCTTTATAAGCTGTATCATCTTATTCGCCCACTTGGCGCTTAAGACAATTATGTCTCATCTTGCTCGCTATCTTAGCGCCAAGGTGAATTACCCGTGTGAGTGGGTCAATTCGAGCCTGGTGACACTCTCAATAAGGATGTATATGTAATCACAAAGATTATTCATTCATTCCAAAATAAACTCAAATCAAGGAACGAAAATTTAATGTAATAAATAATGTCAAGTACATAAGATGCCATAAACATATCAAAACCTACGTAGTCCCATACTCCTAATGTGAGAAAGGAAAACATCTCTAGCAATGGGCTTGGTCAAAGGATCAGCCACCATTCTGCCAGTAGGTATATGTTTCATGGACACCTCTCCTTGCGCAACTAAAGTTCTAATGAAGTGATAACGAAGGCCTATGTGTTTGATATTTGGGGTCTTTACAAAATCTAGGGTAGCTGTATTGACACAGTGAACAGTGACAGACTCATCTGCATGAGCTGTAACCCCTAGAGCCTGTAAGAATGACCTCAACCAAACAGTTTCCTGGACTGCTGCTGAACAAGCAACATACTCCGACTCTATCGTGGATAGGGCGATGCAAGACTTTTTCTTGCTGTACCAAGAGATAGCTCCACCTGAAGTGGATATGCGCTCATCTCTATCAGCGCCCCAATCAGCATCGCTGTATCCTCTCAGTCTCAAGTCTCCACCATGATAACACAGGACGAGATCAGCGGTTCCACGTAAGTATCGAAGAATCCTCTTCACCGCATTCCAATGAGCGGGTCCAGGATTACTCTGATAACGACTCACCATTCCAACGGCATAGCAGATGTCTGGACGCGTACACAACATAGCGTACATCAGACTTCCTACTGCAGCCGCGTAAGGCACTTTGGACATCCGATTCTTTTCCTCATCATTCTTTGGGCATTGGTCTGTGTTAAAGTACACGCCTTGTCCATTGGAGTGTCTATGGGTTTTGAGTTATGCATACGAAATCGTTCAATGACTTTCTTGATGTATGTCTCTTGAGACAAACCGAGAAGTCTCTTTGGACGATCACGTATGATTTTAACCCCGAGCACATAATTAGCTTCTCCCATGTCCTTCATCTCAAAAGTTGAGGACAACCACTGCTTAGTGGCGACAATGGAACTCATGTCATTCCCAGCTAAAAGAATGTCATCCACATACAAAGAAAGGATTAGAATATTTTTCTTGGATCGTTTTACGTAAACGCAATGGTCTTGTTCAATCATTTCAAAACCTATAGAGGTAATGGCATGATGAAACCTAAAGTACCACTGCCTAGACGATTGTTTGAGACCATATATAGAACGTTTGAGACGGCAAACTTTGCGCTCATGTCCTTTGACTTCAAAACCCTCAGGTTGAGCCATATAAATCTCTTCGTCTAGTTCTCCATTGAGAAACGCAGTCTTAACATCCATATGAAAAAGTTCTAAATCCTGCTGGGCGACAATAGCTAGGATCAGGCGAATTGAAGCAAATCTCACCACTGGGGAGAAAGTATCTTCATAGTCCACACCCCGCAGTTGGGTATAGCCTTTCGCCACAAGACGTGCCTTATACTTGTCGATTAACCCATCTACCTTGCGCTTGACTTTAAAAACCCACTTGTTTCCAATAGTCTTGCGCCCTGGCGGAAGGTCAATCAACTCCCAGACCCGATTCTTTTCCATTGAGCTTAACTCATCCTTCATTGCAGCCATCCACTCATTTCTAGCAGATGAAGATAAGGCTTCTTCCACAGAAGTAGGCTCGTCTTCATCATTTGGAGTGCACATAAGAATTTCTACGTCAATCTCAAAACGACGACGTGGAACTCTTCCTCGTGCACCTCTACGCAGTTGAGAATCTTGTTGACCTAATGGTCCTTGTGGTGTGCTCCCACTGTCTGGGATACTCCCACTAGGTTGAAGGTCACTTACACTATCTTCAGCGACAACCGGATGAGGAACTAATTCCCCACCTTCGCTTGAAGATGGTAAAGTGGGTTCAACCTCCTCTAACTCATAGAGGTCAAGATTCTTACTCGCATCTCCAATGCTAGGAAAATCACTCTCTATGAAATCGACATCACGAGACTCTATTTCAGTCCTTCCACCATTTGGATGTTCACCATACATTACATAGCCTTTAGAGTTTTCAGAATACCTTAGAAAGATACTCTTCTTTGCTCTAGGCCCTAGTTTCCCATACTTATGAGAAGTACTGTGAACATAACCTGCTGAGCCCCATGGGCGCAAGTTATCCAAATTTGGCTTTTGGCCATTCCAAAGCTCATAAGGGGTGGATTTGACTGACTGTGAAGGCACACGATTAAGTATATAGGCTGCAGTCAAAAGGGCATCCCCCAAAAAGATATTGGAAGGTTTGCTTGCGCCATCATAGACCTAACCATGTCTAACAATGTTCTATTCCTTCTTTCCGCAACACCATTTTGTTGTGGAGTATTAGGAATAGTAAGTTGCATGCGTATCCCTTTTTCCTCACAAAACTTCTTGAAGTGATCTGACAAATATTCGCGTCCTCGGTCAGTGCGAAGAGTTTTTAAATTCTTCTCTTTCTGATTCTCAACCTCAGCTACAAAGCGTTTGAAACAGTCCAAAGCTTCGTAGCGGTGAGATATCAGATACACATAACCATATCGCGTATAATCGTCTATCAGTGTAAGGAAATAAGAGGCGCCATGGCGTGCCTTTACACTCATAGGTCCGCATATGTCAGAGTGAACTAGCTCAAGTGGTTGAGTTGCTCTCACAGCCTTTCCAAAAGGCTTCCTGCATGCTTTACCGGCCAAACAAGCCTCACAAGTTTGTAGATTGACTTTTGCGAGTGGGCCCAAAAGGCCTTCTCTAGCCAAACGAGTCATTCTATCTTGGCCTATGTGGCCCAGTCTTGCATGCCAGGTGGTAGAATCATTCACAATATTATCATTCACCACATAAGAATAAGAGGACTGAGAATCATTTAAATCCAATTGAAAAAGACTATCCATGCGAAAACCATGTCCGAACAAAACATCATCCAAAAAAATGTCCAACTTATTACCCCTAAAAATAAAGGAAAAACCACTGTCTAATAAAGCAGTAACTGAAAGTAGATTAAGCCGAACAGTGGGTGCATATCGCACATCCTCAAGAATCAATGTGCGCCCAGTGCGCAACTTGAGCTGGTAAGAACCAACCCCTAGCACCTCTTCGGAGCTATTGTTTCCCATGAAGATATGTTTGCTACCCGCTGGAATCCGGTGATAATCTACGAACCCCTCTCGATCACGTGCTACATGTTTTGTTGCACCTGTATCCACAAACCACACAGGTTGGGAATGAGCAACCATCACATGTGAGGAAACATATAACTGAGAGAGAGATTCTGAAAGTACCTTCTTCGGCTCAGTGCAATCACGAGCGAAGTGTCCTTTCTGTTGACAGTTGAAGCATTTAACTTTAGACAGATCCTTTTTCCCACCACGTTTTCCTCTCTTGCGTTTCTTCATTTTTCCTTCCTTTGGCGCAGAAGTGCTAGCCTCACCTTTCTTACTTTGTCTTCCGCGCTTGCCATTTGCATTGCGCGATCCCCCTTGGGCGACATAAGCAAGGGTCTTGTCAGTATCTCGAGTCTCGTCCTCAAGGATGACATGCTGTGAAACATCAGAAAAGTTCTTGATGTTTTCACTGTGGGTCAATATCTGTTTCATATTGGCCCACGAGGCAGGAAGGGACCTTATGACAGCTCTGACTTGCTGCTCATCTGTGAGCGCATGGCCAGCATCCCTCAGCTTACCAATCATATTGGACATCATCCTTAGATGTTCACTCATGGTATGTTTAGGGTCTTTTGTGTACTCCTCAAACTTAATCACAAGGCTACGAAGCCGCGTAGTTGAGGTTCCACCAAAAGAGAACTTGAGCTGCTCCCATAAAGCTTTGCAAGTTGGAAGTTCATCATACTGCCCGATTAGATCATTTTGCAAGCTGCTCAACAAGGTGTAGCGCGCACTACGATCTTTCTGATTCCATTTCTGGTAGGCAGTGTGGTCTCTTAGGGGTTGCGCCTCAGTTGGCGCGACCATCTCCTTGGTCAAGTGCTCCTCGAGCTCTTGTTCGTTCAGCATGAATTTCATCTTTTTGTGCCAAACGTCATAATTATCTCCGTTAAGTTTCTCACCCTTAACGAGATCAGCTATGACATTCTTGGTGGCCATTATATTCACTACATTAGATTGCGCAAGGAAAAGACATTAATTATACATCCTTCTATTTATTTCAAAAAATTCAAATGAAAAACATAATCCTTCCTCACATCATGAAATCGAAAATTTGCTAAGCTCGTAATCATCTCCCATGTATGTGAGTTGGGAAAAATATTTTTCAAGTAATTTTTCGCAATAAATTTCATCATCATATAAGCCACAATATAATAAATCATCCACATGATAATTTAGAACAATATAAAATTGCACCATGCAATAAAGTGTGCAAGGACTCCATTGAGCCTATTGGCATTCTAATAACTTATGCTAAGAAAATTCTGTCTTGAATAATGTGCGTGCGAAATTACATCCCCGTACAAGGCTTTCTGGAAATATACAGGGAAATAGTAGAATACAACATCTTTGAGAATCCTACTACAAACTACTCCAATAAAACAAATGGAGATGCCGCACAGCACATTATTCTCAAAAGAATTTTCTTAAAACAAGAGTAAACACATAAACATAAGTTTCTTTAGAATGCCAATCTAGTATCCATCCATTTAACCTAAAACTAGCATGCTCAAATAACAAGTTAAAGGGTAATAAAATGGATGAATAGGCCACATTCTCCTTCCAAGGAAAACGGGCGTGAAGGCCTTGAAATTAGGTTTAAAAAGAAATGTGGGCTTACCAAAAGCCTAACAAATATACCTCAAAAGTATATTTAAACCATAACACAAATCAAGGCAAGCATGTAACAAATTAGACATAATTTATCTATGTCATATAACTCTCCAAAAATATTTATTGCTACTCACGAAGTGCAAAAAATAATATTTACGCATTATTCGTATTTTTGGGAACCACAAAAGTACCACAAAAATACTCACAAATGACCAAAAATGAGAGATAAATCCTAAAAAATTGGCAAACAGTAAATTTATCCTTAATATGCCCTCTGGAATTAAAGAAAAATTCTGTGTGTATAAAACAAAATTTTAAAGCTAATTTTTATAGAAAAAATCGTTTAAAAATTAAACAGAACACACACAGAGGGTATAAAGGTAAATTTAATACCATAGAAAAATTTCAGAAGCCACAAAGAGCTCCACGCGCCGGCGGTGGGTCAAAAACACCGCCAGAAAATACCTCACGCGCCACCTTGCGCGTGGGTCTGCGTTTGGAGTTTTTTTTTGAACAGGCGCGTGAGTTACACGCGCACGCGGGCGCGCGTGGAATCAACTTGGCCTGGGCGCGTGCAGCGCGTGGCATCAGCCACGGCTGGGGCGTGGAGCGCGTGGCGCGCAACTTGGCATGCGCGTGTCGTGCGTTGCTGCCTTGGCGCGTGGCGCGCGTCCTTGGCGCGTGGGCGCGCTTTGGCTCGGCTTGAGCGCGTGGCGCGCGTGGATCACTGTTCATCTTCTTCATTAAACCCTAATTTTTTCCAGCGCCGCCATGTCGCGATGCCAACTTTTTAAGGCCATATCTCTCTCGTTTTTAAGCCAAATAATGCGTACGATATATCGTTGGAAAGCTTATACGACATAGATTAATTATGTACCAACCGATCATGATAAAAACAGAATATCATGCTCCGAATTTGAGTCCCAAAACTCGAAAAAACCACAGTTTTCTTGAAAAATAAAATCGTGATTTCTCACAAATCATGCATCCAAAAATCACGAAATTTTATGGAGTTCATCCTCAACCATAGGAGAACAAAACTATATAATTATTTTTCAGAAAACATGCTCAATAAATTTCAAATTTTTGTAATGGGTCTCGTTCATGTATCCGGAAAAAATCGCAACATGCACATAATTTAATCTAGCATGTTAAAGGCGAATCAACAAGTAATCATGCTCTGATACCAATGTTGAAACGATTACAACAATTATTGTGCTACCACGTAACACGTAATGGGTTCGAAAACATACCGTACGAAGTCTCCGAAAATTCCGACGTAGGATCCTTGTTGTTACGAGCCTCCAACACGCTTGATCTTTTTCGCAGGTACGAAAACGGCTACTAGAGTCGAGTTCTTCGTCCACGAACCAAATCCTAGAGCTTGGTGATTGCTCTAGAGAGAGTGCTATAGAGAGAGGATTATTACTATTGACTTCTTGATTTATTGGGATATCTCTAGCCTTTATATAGAGATACAATTAGAGACTGACTTTACCTCCAACTCTTAGGAGATAAAGATTGTATTTATCTCAAACACTTAAGAGATAAATATTCTCTAAATAACTGTATTTATCCAAACTAACAAATACACATTATCTGTTAGTGGGCGGATAATGGGTCCACTGACCCAATTTATTAACATAAACCTTAAACTTTGGTGAACTCATTGACTACGGCATAGACTTGTGAAAGTTTGATACCTCTATCTGGCAGCCTATGTGGGAATATAACTATCCCACTCGGTGGATAACTGGATATCTATATATATATATAAAACTGAAACCTTCGCTTAAAATGGCGATACGTAGGATTTTTGGAACTCTATTTTTGCGACAAGTAGGACTTTTTATGAGCATTCTCCTTCTGACACGTAAGCTTCAACTTTGCATGTGGTAGTCCCCTAACTTAATTGGTATCTTTATTTAGAGTCCAACTCTTTTGAATTGGATATATATAATCAAGAATCCTATTTGTTTTGGTATTCTTTTCCTTTTTACTCTATTTAACTCTTTCTTATAATTTATTATTAAAAAATTCGTAGGTCTACTTTACCCTATATTTGTAAACTTTATAAAACTAAGAAACTAATTTTACACCTTCTAAAACTCTACCTAATTAATATACTCATATATTAGGCCTTAATTTTTCTTATTAAAACCTCAAAAGTACTTTGCAATAACAATATAAAATCTCAAAAATATAAAGTGCGAAAATCATACCCTACTTACTAATTCTTTTTGTAATTTTACAAAGTTTCATTCTAATCTATCATACAAATGTAGCATAATCAATTAATTCGTAATTATTTTAACTTCATTTACATGTAAAACTTTTAATATACAAGGCTGTGTCTTTTTTACAGTACATCAAATATCAACTTAAAAATTAGGTATTGCAACTACAATAATATGTACCATTTCTCTTTAAAATAAAGTTTGAAATAATATTATTCTAATTTGACAATAATTTAGCACTTCGCATTATTAATTGGTTAACTTACTAGAATTTAATTTGATTAGTAGCACTTAAATACACTTTTAATATGAAAAATATTTACAATCCTACTTCCTAAGTTTTTACAATGGTTTTTACTAAACATTTTATGGGTATATTTGGCCGAAGTTTTGTAAACCTTAACTATAAAACTGGAATATCAATTTTACATATTTTAAATCTCTATCTAATCAATCTATATTCTTATTAGGCCTTGAATTTTGACTAATAACACCTTAAAAGTACTTAAATATAACAAAATCAAATCTGACAAATGTATACATGAGAAACATTAACTATCTTTTCTCTATACGGAACATACAAAACTTAGTTTTAATTCTATAACCTTAAACTCTTTTATAAGTCACATTCTCTAATAGACGCAAGAAAAAAAAATCATACCTGATATGACTAAATTTTCAAAAGTACTTTAAGATATAAAGATAGCAAGCTACTCTTATTTTTAACTAAGTAACCTCACATTCTAAAAGGTTCATCTCATCAACTAATTAAGGTATTAGGATTTAATTTGATTACTAAAGCTTAAATAAATTTTAAATTCAAAATAATGTTTCCAATAGTATGTGAAATAAAAACCTAAACCAATATAGCTCATATTTCTAAAATTATAATCATTTAAGCATATTATTTGATATAAACTCAATCAACCATTTACAGTCTATTTGACAATAAGCATAATCATCATTATATGATTATCTATCTCAATCTTTTTGCAAAATTTGTATTGACTAGTAGGACACTTTTTTGATAAATTTAGTTAACTAATAACTGTAAAATGTACATATTAGGCCTTAAATTTCACTTTTAACATCTAAAAAAAAATTAAAACAACAACACAAAATATTACCAAGGTAAATTATGAAAATCATTTGTGAAATTTTAATATTAATACTTCATAAGATAAAAGATTTCTTCTTTTTTAATTGTTTGACCTCAATATTGCAAAGTGTTACATGGGTAAGAATAGTCTTCATTTTATAACTGTTTAACCTCAATCATATGCAAAACTTTTGTAAAACACTCTAAAAATTTTATAATGAATTAAGATAATCATTAGTGCTACATTGTACGCAGATGTTTAAATTGATTGTCTTAGAAAGTCTTCAAAAATACATCAAAACGAATGGTCAAAAAATCATCAAACATGGCCTTGAAGAAAACAATTACACACAGATATTGCCAATACATAATGCTATATAATCTATTTTTATAGGATGTTTATTTGAAAATAAGTGAAATAGCTCCACGTGCTTTATTTTTTATTACAAAGTTTCACGGCATGTTATAGTAAGTTATTTAAGTCTACCCAAATATTTACTAAATAACGATTTGTGTCCTTTTTACCTTCTTTTATGAGTTTTAATACAAATGACTCTCAATTGTATTCAATTTAATAATAGTCATCAACTATATCAGAATCATCCATAAAATGGGAATGTTGATCAATGATGTGAACTGTAAAATAAAAAAGAAGAAAATGCCTACATTTACTTAGATAGAATATTGATAAAAAGTTCATCCAACGGTTAATAAGTATATATATATATATATATATATATATATATATATATATATATATATATATATATATATATATATATATATATATATGTTTGATTTCTTGAATGTGTAAGCTCACTTTTTTTTGGTGCAAAACTAAAATTAGTTCTAACATTACCTTAAAATGGAGTAAAATTATAATTTGATGTGCAATAATTGATTATTTATTGCATGCTTTACTTTTTGAATGTTTTATTTTGTATGTTTTAATATTACTATTATTAATAATTTTGAGTATATAAAAAAATTGAACGATTACAAACTATATGCAAATGTCCCCATTAAATTTTTACAAATCTAAATTCAAAGACAATAAAAATTTTATAAGACACAGTTTTTTTTGTTTGTTTGTTTGTATATGTGTAAGTACGATAAGCTAGGCATGAGTAAAAGTTTTTCTCCATTTGACATTTCTTTTACTCAAATCACGTAGTAAAATATCATTTCTAACAATACATGTTACGTAATAATTAAAAGAGGATATAAAGAATTAGAAAATAAGAATGTTAGTGAAAATTAAATACATTTTCACTTTTATAATAGTTTTAGATACATTGATATAATCTATTAGTATAGTGATGTATCAAAATGAGATACATTTTCAATATTTTACACAGTTTTTGTCAATATAATTCTAATAGTATTAAGTAATGCTTATTTGATTCGTGAAATCTATATTCATGAGTAATCTCAATTATTATGATTATGCATCGATGCAGCGAAAATCATTATATTTGTTATTATTTTGATTTAAAGCATTGTTAACTATATTATAATATATGATTAATGAGAAGCAAATTATATCTCAAACCGACCAAATAACATTTCTACCCGTGCATTTGCACGGGTCTATTAGCTAATATATATAAACAATGACTCCGCGGGCATAGTATGAGGACGTCTTGGGTTGATACTTTGGAACAAGGTTACAAGAATGAACTAATTGTAAAAGAGTCCTTATTTCATGTTCTTGCAACTGGGAAACTCCGACCTTCCCATGATCCCCATGATCAAAGGCTCAAAGCACTCTTCGATCATGGGAATCTAATTCGGAATCCGACCTTGTATACATGTAGGCAAGCACCCCTAATATTTTCTTTTTAGTTCTATACCTATTTCTTTATTTATTTATTTTGGGGTGGGGTGTGCAGAAACTTTACGGCGTGAGTCTGAAAGTGAACAATAAATTTGCTTCCATCAATCTTTGCTGAGAAAATTAGTAGGTCAATTAGTACCAGACCTTGCTTCTAGCAATATCAAGGAGATGATTGACCACCTTGACATAAGGGTAGATCCGCTCATGTGTTAGGCATGCATTACATCGAACTGGCTTTGGTACTTACTATCAGTCCTTAATTGCTACCATCAAGCATTTGGTTTAGCGGCCAAAAGAGAATCCAACCCATCAACGCAATTGTGAAGATAATCGAACGAACATGCCTGCGAAACCACACATGCGCCTTTTCCCAGGATAACCATGAAACAGAACATTCTTTAAACCATGAAACAGAACAACCTTGTTCCATCGGTAGTCTCCCTCTGCCACCCTCTTCCCTATACAAGGATCACCACCTTTCTGCATCTCTTTCAGTCCAGTTGGTAGATTAAAATTTGCATGCTCCGGATGGGGACTCCTAGGAAACCCTTGCTTTCCCATTTGAATTATAATAATACTAGCAGAATATACAACTACTGTTGCTCTGATACCAGAGAAAGGAAAATCGAATTGAAACTTTTCACATGCAACTACTGTTGCTCTGATAATTGTAACTTTCAGTTGCTTCAAGATTAGATGCAAGCTTAACTCGAATTTTCTTGAGCTTTTCCAGTACGCCGTTCGTGTTGATCCTTTGGTCGATGATTCAGTGACACGCTCCAATGCTAACACCACGATTGAAGATACACACTCCAGCTTCGCAGAGTAATGTTCTCCCTCTTGCCCCAGCAAATTGGCATCTTTAACCTCCGTTGTCAGCGTATAAGGCCGTGTCTCCTTCACCCGACGCTTTAGGCTCAAGCAAACACGATTCATGAAATGTTAAATACAAGATTTGGATGAACAATAATTGATATAAATCAAGTGGGCAATCTGTTATAGGAAAATTGATTTGAAAAGTTGTGCATCACCTGGATTGAGTAGGCATGGGGTTGGGCGCATGGTCTGCTAATGTGTACATCATTGATTGAGTAGGATTATTGGCAACAACATGAGTGAAGCTTCTTTTTACCAATCTATTGTCCTTCAACCCGTGGAAACGTGGAACGCCAAATGACTTGGATTAGTTGCTGGTTTACCCAATTAGCATGTGTTTCAATAAAAAAGACATTGATCAGCCTATGGCCACAAAAAACCACAAAGTAGACAAACTCAGTTGGACATTTTGTCAAACACCTCTAGGGCATTATGTTTACAAGCCCCTGTACAAACTCCGAAATTTTTTGGCGGTAATCTCAACAAACCTAGCACTCAATCAGTTCTCAACATGATAAATCATTGCAACTTGTTGCAGAGTAGCGTCAACCGCTAGGGTTGCTTTCAGATAAAGTGAATAATCCAACATTGTTTATACAAGTTTCTGGGAAAATGAAGTGAGAATGAAATAGAGGAGTGAGGAAAGAGGAAACGGAAGAGAGAAAAGTGGGTTTCTCCCCAAAAACACAAGAAGTGGATATCGGACGTGACGGAATGGTTGATTCGCCGGACAGCGTTGGCTGCAACTGACACCAATCCAGTTGCAAATAGGACTAGCAGAGGACCAGTCGCAAGGGTCGAGAGATTTCCAACAGAAACTGGAAGGATGTCATAAGAGGATCTTCCTGAAAAGCTAACACTTCAGATTTCCTGCAATTTGTCAAGGAAGTTCAGTTCTTGTGTGGATGATTCTCCAATGAGATTATTTCCCGCTAACCGAAGTTGTTCCAGGGCTCCTAAGTTACTGGGTGAGTAGTGAACTGTACCACCAGTTAATTGATTCAAAACAAGGTCTAGTCAACAGAGTTTAGAGGCATTTCCTCCAAGTAGGAGTTGCTTTGGATTGGCAGCGCATTGCCTACAAATCACGGTAGCACTCCGGAGAAGCGATTGAACTATTTTCGACTCATTGTTCTTCGACGTTAACAAAGACGTACTACACTAATTCTTTTGTTTCCGACAACAACTTTGTTCATCTGTCTATTGCGAATCCATAATAAGCCTCCTCTAGTCATGTTAAGATTTTTTTTTTGTAGACTACAATGTTTCATCCAACGAAATAGAACAAATGGCTTGATTAACGAGCCTTTCCTGGAGCTTTTGTAGGACCTGAAATCAGCTCCAGAAGGAAAACAAGCAAAAAGGAAAATGAAATGTAATGAAAGGAAAATGCTGAAGACAGGACATAGAGACTAACAAGCAAGAAATTTTCATTTCTGATTTGAAGACACCTAAGGCACGGAGAATTTAATTGTAGGCTGAGAAATCTTTATGACAAGCGAAATCATTTCCCATACTTGTCAAGTTGTATTCAACATGTAACTAATTGAGCATTGTAATATTCCCAGTCACTGTTGGTATATATGTATCCAGTGAACGTATTTTTAGGCAACGAAATCAGCTCGAACTTTGAAAATACTACATAGAGAAGGGGTGATGATGCCTATAAAAAGGAAGATGCAATCACTTACATATTTGTTAACGAAAAATGAGGCCTTTAGCGGCCAATTTCACCTCGGGACAACTGCTGGGTCCAGCCTATACTGTAAAGTTAGACTAGGCATTGCTAAGAAAATCCGCAGAGACGAGCAATTTCATACCTGTGAAGTTATTGTTGCCAAGATATAACTGTTTAGGCATTGCTAAGTCCCAATCTCACTTGGTATAGATCAGCTGAATTTGTTAAACATCAATGACATGAACTGAAGTCTGGAACATTTACATAGACTAGGCAGAATTTGGCAATAAATATTCGTTGTCATCCAAATATATTTCTTCTAGTCGCTGCAAATGAGCCAATTCATCAGCCAGATGGCCGCAAAAACTATTGTTGCTAATGTCGAGGGAAACAAGGAATGAGAGATTTCCAATGTTTGAAGGAATGCTGCCTACTAATGTTGAGGCAGTAAGAATATCCAACTTATTACGTATCTTCTATATCTAAATGAAGGCTTTGGACATGCTCCAGTTAGGAATTAAACGCAAAACGTGTCCTTAAAGTGTTTCCAAATTTCTAATGTTTTGCAAGAAAAGATATGAATGATGCTAAGTCTTAAGAGATTCACTCGGTACTTTGAGATATGTGGCATCAAAGTCCTTGGCCTTTCTCATTTTGAACACTGACATGAACACTGGTGTTCAAAAAGAAAAAAATGGTTCTTCAACAACAAAGGTTCGGCCAGATGAGAAGTGAAACAGAGTCCAGAAATGAAGCTGGATGAGAAACTAATAATAAATGAGGCCAAAATTCAAACCTGCTGGAAATAAAACCTGGAAGAACCTTAGATCATATGATTATAGGGACACTGGTAACCTTCCTGGTGTCTTCTGGAGATTTATCACATCATCACATTGCTTATTGTGGTGCACCCCGGATACTTCTATCTAGCAGCTCCCTTTAAGATAATTACCTTTGATTTTCTTTAGTGTTGCCAAGACATCTTTCATGTCGATTCTTTGCTCTGGTGACTCAGCAGCACAGTCCACAGCCAACATCAATATGGATGATATACAATCCACATCCCCCAATGAATTTTCACTCTCTTGCCTCAGCAAATTCCTATCTATTACCTTAATTACTGCACTTGGAAGCGACTCCTTCACCCAACACTTCAGGGTCATATGTCCCGCAAACATCTCATCAGTGGGGTTCTTCCCAGTAAACGTCTCCATCAGCATAATTCCATAGCTGTAAACATCGCAGCTTCTGGATACTGATCCTCCCAACCCATACTCTACATATGATAGAATTGGAAAAAGAAGTCTAGTTAGTTTTTCTTTAGTTGGATGAAATTGAAAAGCAATGTGTATCACCTGGTGCTATATATCCAATGGTGCCAAGGGTCATAGTATGTGCCGCCAGCTCTTCCTCATTTAACAGCTTTGTGATTCCAAAGTCACTCAGGTGCCCGATCATATTTTCGTCGAGCAAGATATTGCTAGGCTTCAGGTCACAGTGAACTATAGGCGGTGCGCAACCATGATGAAGATAGTCTAATGCACAAGCCAGATCAATCATTATGTCCAACCTTTGCAATATATCTAGGACATAACTGCAAGAATACAACCATTTCTCTAAGCTCCCATTTGGCATATATTCAAGTATTAAAGCTTTGAAATCAGGGTTGGAGCAACTTGTGACGATTTTGATAAGATTTCTATGCCGAACATTGCGGATTACGTCACATTCCACGTGAAAGCTTTTAAGGGCTCTTTCTTGTGGCAATTTGAATACCTTTATTGCCACAACCATCCCGTCAAAAAGTACCCCTTTGTATACTGATCCAAAACTTCCATTACCAAGTAAATTGCTGTCATCTAACCCATCAGTTGCTTCTAGTATTTCTTGGTGAGTGATTCTACGATGTTCTGCCATCGGCTGTAGATCAATTTCTATGGGAATTCTCTTGCTCTTTTGGCATCTTATCCACAAAAGTAAAAATGTGAAGAGAAGCACAATCAAAGAAATTGCAGATGAAACACATATAATCACCACCTTTTTAAGTGTCCTCAGTTGACCAACAGAATTGGTTTTGCATGGACGAACGCCAAATTGAGTCGCACCACATAAAGCTCCATTTGGCAGGAAAGATTGGCCTGTAAAGTTTTTGAACGGTCCACCGCTAGGGATTTCTCCATATAAATTATTGTAAGACACATTGAAGTATTTGAGATACAAGAGTTCATCTAAAGTCTTGGGAATTATGCCCGAGAGGTTGTTGTGAGACAAGTCCAAGATTTCCAGACTCACTAAAGATCGAAATGTCTCCGGAATAGTCCCCATCAACTCATTATGTCCCAAAGAAAGATTCACCAAATTCTGCAGATCTCCAATCCTGGTAGGGATATCGCCCGAAAAATTATTATATGATAGATCTAATAGCCTAACAACCTTTAGATTCCCAATTTCAGAAGGTAGACTGCTATGCAAAGAGTTGACCGATGCATTGAATCTTAGTAGATCCTTAAGGTTTCCTAAGCTTGCTGGTATCCTAGAAGTTAATTTGTTGGAACACAAATAAAGGTGTCTTAGAGAACTGATGTTCCATAAGCATGCTGGCACCGAACCGGAAAGTTGGTTGTAACCCAAGTACAAGCCTCTCAAATTAGGGAGTTGACAAAAGTCATCTGGAATGGACCCTCGCAGCTTATTATCATCAACGCCTATCTGTTGAAGCTTCCGCAAGCATTTAATGGTATTTGGAATAGATCCACTTAAGTCATTTATACGTAGACTTAACGTAATCAAATCACTCAAGTTACCAATTTCGTTAGGAATGGTTCCTCTGATTCGACAGCCGCATGCATAAAACTCTTGGAGAGAGGCAGATAAATTTCCGACAGAAACTGGAAGGGTGCCAGTTATAGGATTACCTCTAATCGACAAGACTCTTAGTTTCTTGCAGTTTGTCAAGGAAGTGATGAAACTCAATTCTGGAGATGATGGTTCGCTGATGAAATTGTTCTCCGCCAGATTAAGTTCCTCCAGGAGTCCCAAAGTACCAAGTGAGTCAGGGATTATACCACTGAAATTGTTAGCCATTAGGAGTAGGTGAGTGAGTTTTGACGCATTTGAAATTGAGTCGGGTAAATTTCCGGTCAAGCTATTATCTCCAAGATAAAGCATTTCAAGGTTGGCTAGTTGATGGCTCGTATACAACGGCAGTGCTCCCGAGAGTTGATTGGATGCAGCTGACAGCCTTCGTAGTGTAGATATGTTGAAGATCGTTGCGGGAATAGAACCTGCAAGTTTAAAGTTAGCGTAATTAAGTAATCTAGTTGACCTGTTGGGATGCCGTGCCATCAACAGGATGAAAAGTGAGGATCATTCTAGTTAAAACTCAGGCCTAACTTTAACCACCGGACAAATTAAAAGAGAACAAAAAATTGCATTTTTCTTGATAGCAATTATGCTTATTATGCTGCTTTGATACTTTTCTTTGAGCAAATTATTTATTAAGCTTTCTGAGTTTCAAATTTATGCAGGAAGCCTTATTAAAACATAATATAAAATTGCATTATGTTCTTGAAACTTTACCTGATTTTCTTACTTTATGTTTTTTTACCTATATTGTCTTGTGACTTATATTCTCCCCGGAATAATTACACTAATTGAGATCTTTAGTATGCTTCTACTTATGCCATTTGTATTTCATCACATGTAAAGCAAAAGGCTATTTTTTACTATTAAATGGACAAAATACTGGCTGAAGTACTTCTTGAATTTGTAACACTTGAAAAAGGGCTTGCTAAATAACTTTAAAATATAGAGCACTGTTTAACTAGTTAACTTGAAGAACAGGGGTGAAATAGCATGATAAGCCTAACTAGTCTACTGTGCTGCATTTCTCTTTTGGTGGACTTGTTGCTAACTACGTTTGCTAACTAGAGGTTGATTTTGTGTACACTTTTGAAAGAGTGATTAGTCATTATTTAGCACCTTGCTGCTTTGGGTTGCATATTGTTCCATAGTATTAAGTCAACAAATTAATTCTAACATTTGCATAAAATGGTCAAGATACAAATATCAACATAAAGCTTTTATCTAAAAAGAAACTATATCCTATGTATTTAGTATCATAGACAATTTACGGTTATTCTTGTGTATATTTGACAATTATTTTAAGTGTTAAGAGTTACTCCATCCGTCCCTAAAAAACTGAGCATATTTTCTTTTTGATTCATCTCACAAAAAATGATCACTTCCAAATTAAGAAAGATTCTGTAGGTATTTTTACATATTTACTCTTTTTATACATTTTTTATTTTATTTCTCTCACCACATTTAATTCTCTACTAACTCATTTTCTCTCTCTTGGCCCACCACTTTACACTTTTTTATTCTATTTCTCTCTCCACATTTAACACCCTACCAACTAATTTTCTCTCTCATGGCTCACTCTCTTCCCCCTTCTCTTTAAAGGGTAAAAGGAAAAAAAATACATAATACATAACCTAAATCCTTAATATGCGTGCAAAATAAAGGTGATCACTCTTTTAGAGATGGAGGGAGTATATGATTGTGGAAAAACAAAAGTTGTAGCATATCCATACCTGTCAAGTGGTTTCCATCAAGAATTAGCGCCTCAAGCATAGTTAAATTCTCAATCTCTCTTGGTATAGGTCCAGTAAATTTGTTTTCAGACAACTCCAGAATTTGAACTCTGGAACATCCACATATACCAGATGGAATTTGGCCGTAGAGATTGTTTTTAGCAAGAAGAATCTTTTGTAGCTCTGGGAGGTGAATGCACATATTGGCAGGAAGAGTGCAAGATAGATCGTTTCCGGTAAAGTCAACAATACTAAGTGCCGAGATGTTGTATAACGTTGATGGAATGGTGCCGATTAGTTGGTTACGGTCTATGCTAAATTGCTTCAAGTTTTGAAGATTACCAATTTCCGGTGGAATGTTTCCTTGTAGATGATTATCGCCAAAATTGAATTTCTCAAGCTTTGATAAGTTACATAGAGAAGGCGAGATGGTGCCTGCAGAATAGGTAAAAGATATAGTGAGCTCTCGATGCCATTTTTAAGCCTTACTTATAACAACTGAAAATTGTACAGAAAATAATTTCTAGTTCTAGATTTGGTAACCAAAATTTCAAAAATATTAGGCCTCTTTGAAATCTTGGACCTAGACAGAAATTTCAACATTGGCAACCAAAACCCCACATCTACTGATTGATAACAAAAGAGATGTCACAGTTTATCAAAAAAATACAACTTTCAAGCATAAAAAACTGAAAGTTTAAGAGTTATGGGGTTTGAGGTTACCCGGTAGAAATTTAGGCTTTAAGGACGCAATATGTGAGTCAAAAATCGAATTGTTGAGAATTCTGATCGAAGTTTAAACTGCATTTAGGCCAAAAAGAGATTATGATAAGCGTAAATCATACCAGTCAAGTCGTTAGAATTCAGATATAACTCTTTAAGCAACTTTAGGTCCCCAATCTCTCTTGGTATCGGTCCAGTGAATTGGTTGAATGACAATGACAGCACCTGAAGTTTTGAATATTTACCAAGACTTGATGGAATTTGGCCATTTAACTCATTGCCAGATACAGAAAGCAGTTCTAGATTAAGGAGATTGCCGATCTCTTCCGGAATCCTTCCCTGTAGAGAATTATAGGTCAAATGGACACTCTTAAGCTTTGAGATATTCCATAACGATGGTGGGATAGTGCCTGTAAAGCTGTTATTTGCAAGAAAGAGGTTTTCAAGGTTAGGCAACTCATTTAACCACGTGGGAAGTCCTCCGCTGAAGTCATTGAAACTCAAGTTGATTTCTTTGATTCGGCGCAAATGAGCCATTTCCTTGGGGATACCGCCAGAGAAATTGTTGTTGCTGAGGTCAAGAGAAACGAGGAACGAGAGATTTCCCATGCTTGGAGGAATAGGGCCTAACAGCCCCATGTTTGATAGGTTCAAGGCGGCAACTCTTCTGTGGCGATTGCAAATGACCCCAGTCCAGTTACAAACACGTGTGACAGAGGAGGACCGGCTGGTAATAGGGGCTTTCAAAGAAAGTAGTGCATGTTCATCGGTGGTGATGTTGGTTACCGAACTTGCCACCGAGAAACTCATGATTAGAGCCAAAATTAGGACTGCTGCCATAGCGAGTGGGAAGCAATAAAATCTCACTGGAAGTTCAGTTATCTTTAACCTGAAATACGTTTGACAGGATCGTCTTTATATCCTTTCTGCACAAAGGGCCCAAGACTCAGACTCATGGTAGACATTGATTACCGCATAGACTTGCTAAAGTCTGATACCCTTGGCCGTCGTATTAGTGGAAATCTGTAATATAGATGCCAGCGCAACTTGAAAAACTCTTCCACTTTGTGGACAACCTGTGGAAAATACGCCCAGGTTCTTAATTATTGGCTCGATTAAGCTCGAAAGTCTCATCTTGAGAACTCTCGTTACGTTCACATTAGCAACATGCAAATTGTGCAACGATTCTAATGATTGTGACCCATGATCTTAGACCATATACAATTTACCCAAATTAATATTGGCCAATCACTCCAGCCTTGACCCTTTCTGGTTACATACTTACCTAGAGATGACAGGATGGTGAGAGTTAGACTTACTAATTGCAAGCGGGAGCAAATTCATACGGCTCCCGCTATTAAATAATCTCCTAAGAGTTGCAATGGGAGAAGAAGTCGTTTCTATTTATACTCTTGGAAAAGAAAAATATGATGCAAGCACAGTTTCGCTTAGCTAATTAGATAATCGAACTTTTATTGACAGCTTTGCAGCTATGACTTCCATAAGTATCGATCAAGGTGCTAAAGAAGTTTACACGCATGCCGATGCATTAAAGTTTCAGTTGTTTGATAACATTTTCTGGATTTTGGTAGTTTAGGATTTACGGTGCAATCAAAGCAAAAAAAGAAATGTGTCTTCTCTGAGCAACCATATTTCCCCACATTGAGAGGAAGAAAGTTTTTGACTTTCTGTTCTACAATTTGACTATGGAATTTACACCAGGTTTTGATAATTGAGGCTTAATTACACTCAAAGCATGTGCTTTGCACTGTGCTGCGTGCAAGTCCTGTTCTTTTACATTAGTTCTTAATCCTTTTACTTCATATTTTACTGCTTGATCTTTTACATTATTTTTTGTCCCTATTGCTAACTCACCTTTTGAAGTTTACTAATCCATTACGGAAGCCACGACTTCTAAATAGGTTGTAGCTTTGATTAATTATCTTATGGTCATGCAAAGGAGAGACTACTCGGGCTCATACACACAGAAGTGGTTGCAGCATTGGATCTTATTTTTGCCTGAGAGACGAGCTTCCTTGAAACATTTCTCAGAAACGAAGTGTGCTTGGGTGTTGCCATGGCTATGTAATGCATGCATAAGCCTTGACCTTCAGCACAAGAACGGTCTCCCTTCAAACAATTCTTACACACAGAGATAGGTCCCTACATTCATATGTACAACGATATTCACATCGATTTCTGACTTATAATTTAGGAAACACCTCTTTTGTCTTGACTTGTGATTTTCTAGGAATGTTAATGTTAGAATTGTCAAACGTTAAGGAAGATAACACTCTACATAATCTGTCCAATAGGCAACCAAAGGACATTTCGCTTGGAGAAGTTTTATTGGTATGCATTGCAGTCAATTTCTTGTTAGAGGAAAACATGAACCTAACAGGTTACACTAAAGAATTTTGGGAATAGAGATGTCAAAAGAGCCGGGCCGGGCCGGGCTGGGCCTCCCGTGGGCTAGGGCTAGTCCGACCCGCCCGAGCTAGGCCGGCCTTGAATGTGAACAATGCAGGCCCACCACAAGAAATTAGGCTTTTAGCGATGGGGAGATCGGTCGCTAAAAACCCTACATCCGTTGCTAAAAACTTTTAGCGACGGATACCTTAAAAGTCCCTCGTGTAAAAGCCCGTCGCCTAAAATTAGTCTTTCAGTGGCGGACAAATTTATACATTAGCGACGGAATTTTTCGTATTTTAATTTATTTTCTTTTTAAAAAAATAATTAATTACTTTAAATATTTAGCGATGGAATAATATTTTTAGCTACGGAATAAAAGTTTACACGTTAAAACTCTTTAGCGACGGATTAAATCCGTCGCTAAAAGTCAAACTATTTTTTTAATTTTTTTTATATGCTCAAACCTGTAATTACAAATTCAATTCTCAACAAGACACAATCCAACAAATGTACATTAGGGTTAAATAATTACTGATTTATCAGTAATTATTTAATCCTAAAACAAACACAATATACAACTATATAACTTTAAAAAATGTATAATATACTCGAAAAATAAAATGTACATATAGTTCAAGAGGGCATGGGATCCAGATACAATAGAAATCGGGAGGGGAGGGGAAGGGTGTACAAGTCGGGAGGGCACTAGAGGGGGCTCAGGGGTTGCCGAGTCTTGGATCTGGATCGGGATCCGGCTCAGTGTTGATTAGCAGTAATTAGGGCTAATTAGAGCTAATTAGAGTTTAATTGGGCTTCTTAGTGTTGATTAGGACTAATTATGGCTAATTGGGATTTTAATCAAACTTCTGGTTTGCCTTTTCCAACAGGGGCTGCAACAGCTCCGAGTTTTCTCAGAGGATGACATCGATGCCGCTGTCGAGGCTCTTAATGATGTAAGGCTTAGTCATCTATTCTTCTACTAAATTTGCTAGTATAAACTCACAAGTTTTCTTTACTTACTAGATTTCTGTATTACGACACTTTATTACAAGGAATACATATAATAGGTTTCACTTTCTATCTCATCTAAGAATTTGATAATATCGTCAATCATTGTTTCATTCCCTTGAGATCTTCGGTTCGGGGTTGACCCGGTGTTAGGCCTCAAAGAATTGATCCGACGTGGATATTCTTAGGCCAGACATGGACGCCCTACTTTTGACCAGCCCAGAGAGGTGCAGTCATGACTAATTAGGACTAGTTTTAGCCAGTGGCGGAGCCAGGATTTCACCCAAGGAGGTGCTAAAAATACCGCGTTGACCTAATTAACCTGATTTCAACAACCCACCATTCAACTAAATCACAGATATCTCAATCCGATTGGGTCCCATCCTCCATCAACAATCTCAATTCACAAATGCTCAATATACAATCAACAATCTCAATTCTCAATTCTCAATTCTCAAATGCTCAATGCATAGTTAACAAAATTATATAATGAAAATTGATACAAAGAAGTCCAACAATTAGAACTAAATCACAGATATCTCAATCCAATTGGGTCTCATCCTCCATCAACAATCTCAATTCTCAAATGCTCAATGCACAGTTAACAAAATTATATAGAGAATGAAAATTGATACAAAGAAGTCCAACAATTAGAACTAAATCACAAATATCTCAATCCAATTGAGTCTCATCCTCCATCAACAATCTCAATTCTCAAATGCTCAATGCACAGTCAACAATATCAATTACCAATTCTCAAATGCTCAATGCACAGTTAACAAAATGTTCAATGCACAATCAACAAGTCTTGAATTAGGAATATGATCATGCAGCAAAGTATTTCTGAAAAATACTTGAATTCGCTGTAAAGATAAGATTTGGTGCGACCAACAAATAAGATGAGATAGAAATAATTTCTTGACTCTTATTTTCTGAGAATCCCTCCATCTCGTTAAATCTTACTCGTCCGGCTACACCGCGTCCTATCTATTACTGCCACACTCAAAAGTTTCAAGATTTTCTCGTATTTTTGTAGCATGAGCATTAAGACGGGAAACCAAAGTATTAGTGTATATAAATGGTTCACTTATATTTGACTACAGGGAGCTAAAAATGATCGGAGGAAGCTAAGATTGAGTATGTCTACCTGGAACCATTGTTGCCTCAACCTATCAATATGTACTTTGCTAATACCTAAGGACCATATTTCTGCCCCGCTCAACAGAAATTAAATACCCAAAATTTGTTTGTAACATATTTTAATATAATAGCAAATTGTTTCATACCAAAAAAGAAGCCAAACAAGCTATGCTAACTTGAACATAAAAAAACCTAACAATTAAACAATAGCAGGTCAAGATATTTTATGTCATTGGTCCAGTGTACTAAATGTACAGCTCTTATGATTTGCATTTGACTTTAATTGAGATGTCTAATTACCCTCCAACTACTTGTACCTTTGATTTCAAAACACAAAATTTAGACAAGTAACTAGAAATTACCGACGGCAATGGAGTGCTTGATGGCGGGGCGGCAGTAGAGGGCTTGGTGGCGCGGCATCGGGAGGAGATGGAGGTGTCGCTGGAGATGGTTGCCATTGAGGGGGGTCGTCGGAGGTGAGAACGCCGGTGGGTGGGTGAGAGAGAGAGAGAAACAGGGAGAGAGAAAGAAAAGCAAATCTGTGTGATTTAAGGGTGACTTTTAGTGACGGTAGGATTCTGTTGCTTAAATTTTTTTAAAAAACTCTCGAAAATTATAAATTTTCTAAAAACTTTTTAGCAACAAATTTTCCATTGTTAAAAGTCCGTTGGCAAATACTTTTACCGACGGATAATTCCGTCGATAAAAGTTTTTAACGACAGAATTTTACTGACCGTAAAACCCGTCGCTGAAATATCTTTTAGCGACATAATTCCTTCCGTCGCTACAAGCCTTATTTCTTGTAGTGGCCTTATGGCATAGTGCCACGGGCCAGGCCGAAGAATTGGGCAAAAAAGCTCTGCCCTAAAAAGACCTGGGTTAGGCCCTAAAAAATGGCACGACCCGAAATCAGCCCGTTTGTTTATGCCCAGCCCGAATGGCCCGGATCTGGCCTGGCCCAGCCCCAGCCCAATTTTTTGAAATATTTGTCTTTCCCTCCAACGGCAATATTCTTGTAAAATTTCACTTTTACAACCCCCCCTCCCCCCACCCAAACAGCTATATAACGGCTAGTTTGAGGGGTAATTTCGTCCAACAAGGTTCCAATAACTCTTTTATGTACTTTTACTCTTTTACCCTTCCCAACAACTATAAACGGCTAGTTTTTATGGGTATTTTGTTCTTTTGTGAACTTTCAAAAATTTATAAATTCACCCCTTCTTCTTCACATTTTTCACACTAATCTTCTCACTCTCTCTTATCTAAATTCTATAAGCTTTCCTACCGTTCTTATTTGTTACTAAGTACTAACCCTTTATAATTTTCAATTACAAGTATTATTTAATTATTTACTACTTTTATTCTTTTCCATTTAGTTATTCTTACGAGTTTTATTTTTCATTCTTGTCAAATAATTTTAGTGTCAAATATGTCTCGATTATTTAGATCACGTAGCAAACGTCTAGCACCACCACAAGTACCACCACCACAAGCATCAACATTTCAAAATCTATCACTAATAGGTATAGATACCTAAGCCAATTGGCAGTTTAACCAAAACATTCTATAATTCGAATATACACATTTACAAGATATCCAACACTTTAGTCAAGGAAACAGCTCGGTTGGCGACACTACTACTCCGGGGCAGATTTTATCCCAATGAGCGGTCATCATGGTGACGGACCAAGCAATCCTGCCTCTAATCCGTCAGAAGTCCAAAAGAGATGAAAAAAAAACCTCCGTGTTGGAATCATTTTGAGGATATTATGGTTGATAATATTCGAAAAGCTCAATGTAAGTATTGTGGTAAATTATTTTTTGTGTGGTAGTGGTAATGGACATCTTGATAGACATTATTCTCTGTGTCCACCTAATGAAGGCCATGTCGATTCTAGCCAAACGCACTTATTTTTTGATGGTAAGTTATTTATTTATAATCAGCGAGACCAAAGAGACGGCTTTCGCTGAATTTATTATTCACGATGAACAAGCTTTTAGTTTTGCCGATAATGTTAAGCACTCTAGATATATGAATACTTACGTATAACCTTTGTACAAAAAGGTACATAGAAACACAATTAGGTCCTATGCACTTAGATAATATAATGCTGTTAAAGCACGTTTGAGTGATTATTTCGATAAATTGATGGTGGAGTTAGTCTTACTTTTAATGTTTGAAAATCTTCTTTTACTCTAGTTAGTTATGCTTGTGTGAAGGCCCATTGGATTGATTTTGATTAGACTATAAACAAGAGAATAATCGGTTTTAAACTTTTCTCTATCCGCATGACGCCGTTAACGTTGCTAATATTATAAATCGTACATGTAATACGTTTAAAATAAAGGACAAGATAATGAGTATTAATTTTGATGATGCTTGTAACTATATAGCTGTTGTTGAAGTCTTAAAGGAGAGCATTCGATCTGTACTTGATGGTAAATTATTTCATGTTTCATGTGTTTGCAATATAATTAATTTAATTATTCAAGATGGTTTAACTATTGCAGGAGATATTCTTCACAAAATGGGGGGTACGGCAGCATAAATTAATAGTTCAGATTTGAGAATACAACAATTTAAAGTTTTATGTGTTTAATACAATTTGCCTCATAGGATACCACTAACAGATGTCGTGCATAGGTGGAACTCCACATAACATATACTTTTACATGTTTTGGTATACAAAGAGTGTATACGCACTGCCTACTAAGTTTGTTCCCACAAAGCTTGCCAAGTCACAAGGATTGGCAGATTACTGCACAGCTACAATTATCCAAAATTTTGGAGGTATTTACACGTCTATCAATTTATTATCTAATACGTCTATCTCACCTCCTCTATCGCTGTAGTAGAAATTCTAAAAATTACTACAATGTTAACGAAATTGAGATATATTGGACCCTTTCAGGAAATAGTTGAACAGATAGACATTAATTTTAATAAATATTTGGTGGAATTGCCTGTTATTTTTACCGTTGCTACTTATTTGAATCATAGGATAAAATTGCATGGCGCGAATGTCTTGATAGTAGAAATATCCAAACAAATGTGCTACATTGATCAGGTGACAACCAATCTTACAAAGAAAGTGAGTATGACATTTGAAGATCTGTATAACCTATATCAAAATTCCATTGATGTGCGCGGGTGAGCTACATCGTCGAGCGGTGAAATATATTATGGGTCATATTTTAAGGACTTTGAACATCTAGTGACAAAATAAGCACCAGTGGAAGGTACTTCTAGTTCTGCAGGTTTGTTTACTTTTTTTCCTTTTAATAAAATTAATTTATATACAAATATTAATCATTATTCTTCTATACCAATAGAAATATAGATCAATTTTAATTTGTTAACTTTTTGGAAACAAAATGAAAAAATTATAAATTTTATTCCAAATTTTTTGGGATATACTATCAATGCAAATCTCCACGGTTGCTTCAAAGTCAGCATTTTCAAATGAGAAGGTGGCTATTTACAAGCAAAATGGATATTTTCCTCACTTTTTTTTGAAAAATTAATCCTTTATATATATATTTTTCGAAAAATAGGCTACCCCTGCCTGGTTGTTTATTAGCAGCCAGTCCCAAGTCCAGATAAAAGGAGGAGGTCTAAGAACAAATTTATCTAAAATATATTTTTTCTACAACATAAAATATGAATAAAAAGAATATTTTAAAAAAATTTTAATAAAAAAGAATATTTTTTTATTCTAGCCCGGGCCTAGCCCTAAAGTTACGGCCTAAGGCTTGGATTTGGACTATCCAAGATATCCCACTTAAGCCCAGCCCTGGTTCCCACAACCGAAACCTGGTCTGACCCGATTTTCTCCTCTGGCCTGTTGGGCCTGGGCTGGGCCCATTGATATCTCTACTTGGGTAGCATAAAAAGAAAAAAAAAATGTTAGAGGCCCTGGCCTTCAATTTTTTTAAGTTTTCTATCATACATAAAGAAATGTCACAACTATTCTCATATTCATCCTTTCCATGGGCGACGCCGGTGCACTAGGTCAAAGCAAATTATTTGGAATGTTGTTTGGAGAAGCAAAAATGCTCATCTCTTTTCTTCTTTATTTAATTTTATATTTTTCACCTATTAGGCCACGAAGATTATTGTTACCGATCTATCTCTTTGGGGATTTTGCGCTCGAAATTGTAGCTAAATGTATCAATTCTTTAATAGTCTTGGAGCTGTTCCCCATTGACTAGGTACGGTACCGTCAAATGGATTACTATCCACCACCACAGTTACCAATTGACATATTCGTCAATAGAATTGCTGTTCAGGACTTCATGTATAACGGGATACATATTGCCTCTTGTACATCTTGTATGCAAAACGATATTTCTTTGCCAAAATCTTGTCCTCTACTCCTTCCGGGAGTTCATGTCCTGTAGATGCTCTTCATGGTGATTTATGAGTTTACATCATGCCTAAGAAATATATCAAACTGAGTTTACATCATTACATTGATAAAGCAGTGTGTGTGTGTGTGTGTGTGTGTGTGTGTGTGTGTATATATATATATATATATATATATATACTGATCCGTTGAGAGCGCTAGCAAAATAGGAGATCTTGCTAGCGCGATCTGGCCGTCCATCCCGAAGGGATGGACGGCCCAGATCCTTTTTTTTGCGGCGCTGTCAGTCGTCCGCTACATAGTGTAGCGGACGGACCTTTTTACCATTTTGCCCCTGCTCCCTCCTCCGCTACACTGTCTAGCGGATCACTTTCTTGGGCCCACGTTGACAGCCAAAAAGGATTCCACTACACTGTCTAGCGGACGACTGTTACTTTGTCATTATCCCACCGTCCGCTAGACAGTGTAGCGGACCGTTTTTTCCTTTCTTTACTTCGAAACCCTTATTCATTCCTTCTAAACTGCTATTCATTCCTTCTTCTCACAATTCTTCTAGCGGCGTTGGCAAGTAGATCGGCGCAATTTCTTCTCAAGAAATCCTTTATTCGACGAATCAATCACGTAAGTTCACAAACCAATCCTTTATTTGTTCATAATCTAGAGTTGTTATCGCGGCTTATGCATGATTTTGAATGTGTGCGCGGTGCATTGTGCTAGCGTTTGTCAATGTATCTATACATATATATAGATTATATATGTGTATTGCGTATTATTTGTTCATGTGATTTCACTTGTAAAATCTCATTCCGTGTCTGTTTGTATCTATGTACATTGCATATACACAGCATGTGAACTTATGTGAGTATTATCTGATCACATGCTAGCGTTGACTGTGCTAGCGTTGTATGTTTGAGAATGTTTACGCTTCCAACCTTGCCGTTTTGCATAATTTCAGTTGCAAAAAATGGATTTCAACCCTGGACCAGAAGATCCGTCCGTATTATACGACCAAGCAAACCATATCAGTACGCTCATATGGGATGGTGGAGTAAGATACTTATTTTATCAACTTTGTTATTCTTGGGAACGTTGTATATCGTTTAATTTGCTTAAATTGTATTTATTAATTCGTAGGAAAGAGCACTTCTCAACACGGTAGAAGTATCCGATAATTTTAAAGCATGGAAATTGAACAGAACCCAGAAAAGATTACTGCGTGGGATTGGGTTTGGGATTTTCACGCATGGGCAGATCTTTCAACAACTTGACCGGCACTTAATAGGTGCCCTTGTTGAAAGGTGGAGAAGTGAAACGAATACGTTTCACTTCCCTCTCGGAGAGCTGACAATTACCCTAGAAGATGTAGGGTTCATCTTAGGGTTACCGGTGACGGGGCGGCCGGTAATAGCTCCTCCGTCGGAAGCAACGAATAAGAGGACCGCTAGGGACTTCTTTACTTCGATACCCCAGGATCAATTTAGCACTGGTGGTATCAAGTTGAAGTGGTTGGTAGATACCTACAAGGTTCTGCCGGATAACTACACGGATGCTGCTGTACACACAAGCTTTCCTCTTGTGGGTGATGGGGGCAATTCTGTTCCCAACAACGTCGAAGAATACCGTCAGCGTCAAATATTTACCGTTGTTGGGTAACCTGCTGGAGGTTGGGGATTATGCCTGGGGAGCCGCAACTCTTGCGTACCTGTACCGAGCATTGCACAAGGCAACGAGGCCCGACTCCAAAGCGATATGTGCATGTCTCTCGCTATTGCAGGTATATCATACAATTCTTGATTACGTGCTCGTTTCTTTTTTTGGGTTGAATTGACAATAAAATTTGACGATACTTTATTTAATTTGTCTTTGCTCTCAGGTGTGGTCTTATGAACACCTTGCTACCGGCGCACCCAGGCGTAGGGACGGAACCGATAATGTGTGGCCTCGGTTGTGCGCCTGGGAGTACAGCCGGAAGGACAGCCACTACCAGAGGAGAGACGATCCCCATCACAACATTACGTACTATCGGGGGGAGCTCGACTCGTTATCTCCTGGCCAGATGCGATGGGCACCGTACAAACATTTGGCGCGACGGGTGGGAGAGTCGTTCGTCTTCACGCTCTCCGGGTTGCAACGCACACCCCTGATCCACTTCGAGGTCGCAGAGTGGCAGCTGCCAGATCGCGCTATGCGCCATTTTGAGTGCCTGCAGGGGTTGCCAGCCGATGCGCCGGATATGAGGCTTAACAGGAACCCACCGGGTGTCGGACGGTTTGGCAAGGCAAATGCGCACGACTTGTGCGCACGAGAACTTGAGGTTTGGGATTCCTGGCAGGACACGCTGGCGGCCATTGTGTCGGAGCCTGACCCCGTGATCAGCATCGAACAGTACAATGGGTGGTACTACCGCATCACCCGGAGGAGAGTAGCTCCAGTAAGGTTTGAACGCGGGGAGAAGTACCACCCTAGGGGTCAGATCGATGAGCACATGGCATACAATCTGGTAAGTTGGCCAACCAGTGCTTTAATTGAACTTGATGATTCTAACTGTGTATGAAGTTACTTATTTATTATCTCTCTGGATGTAGGTTAATGCCTCGTTCGCCTTCTTCCAGAAGTTGAGCGAGCGGAAGGATTTGGTGGATGCAATGGGCGAGGAGCTTCGCCAACAGGCTGATGCGTTGGCGTATGGCTGCGGGAATTTTTTACACCAAGCATCGGGCCAGCCTTCCGGCGTCAGCCCGGGAATGGGTTATCCGGGGTGGCAGCCCCCATATGTGAGCGAGGGATACACCGATCCCTCGGGACAGACTTCGGGAGTGAGCCAGGGATATGGTGGTCCCTCTGTACCGGGAATGGGTGGTGATTGGGGACCGCCAAGCACCATGGGCCAGGCTCAAGCGCCGTGGGAAGACTACAGTGCGCCCTCCTTCTCTTTGCTATTGGACTCGGAACCCCAACCCTTCTCTCAGAGTCAAGTCACGCAAGACTGGGGTTTCGGACACATCAGTCTGTCGGAGACACTGCCCATTGTCCCGTGGGCAGGACCATCTATTGCCGAAGGAGGGCAATATCCCCCGGTCGACCCCCCGAAGGAGTGCAATATCCCCCGTCGACCCCCGAAAGAGTGCAATATCCCCCCGTCGACCCCCGAGGGCAAATAATCAGAGAGCGTTATTTTAGCGGCTTCCCCCGGGACAAAGCGTTGTATAGTGTGAATCATCCGGAGGGCATGGATTACACTTGCGAGTGGGGAGAAATGGCCTCCCTGGCTCCGGGGAGTTGGTTAGACAACGGTGTCATCTCCACATACGTGGAGATTCTGAAGGAAAGGGGTCGGGAGCGGCTGAACGAGTATCCGGCCATTTTTTTGGTGGATGCCTTTTTTCATAGCCTCCTAGTGTCTGAATGGCATGAGTGGGTCGAGCAAAGGCGGAAGAAAAAGTTGAGCCAGTGGAGACCGTCCGCTAACCTACGAGCGTATCTTGCTAGGGATAGTCCAGTGAGCGCAAGTGTTGCCGACGTGTTTCTAATCCCATTTTTAGGGGAAAGCCACTGGTACTTGGTTTGCTATGAACCGGTAGAGAAAGTCGTATCGGTGATCGACAGTCTCCACGACGATACCGCCCACATGCCTGTGCTGCAGATGTACAAAGCCCAGTTGGACTCAATGGTAATATTACGATTGTTGTTTAACAGTTATTGTAACTTGGCATAAATGTTAACTCGTGTCTTACGCCGTTTTGTGTTTCTCGCAGAATATATTTTGTGCAATGGTCAATGGTATCCGTGGTAACCCTGTACCGGCGCGGCCAAAGCTCGATTTGCGATTGAAGAAGAGGAGGCCCAAGCAACGTAACACTTCGGACTGCGGCGTCTTCCTTTGCATGTACATGGATTACATTTGTCGGTCTGAGAGCCTCAAGGCGGCCGTGTGGAGCCAAGCAGAAGTAGACACCTTTAGATATAGAATAGCTTGGCAAATTATGAAAGGCCGGCCTAGAGCGGTTAGGTTTATTGTAAATCCGGCTAATGACGAGAATCCCCCCAACATGATTCCCCAGTTGACATTGTACCATTACAATGTCAAATTTTTTAATAAATCATGATTATTTAGAAAGCTCTCATTGATTTGTGTTGAAGATTATTGATTGATTGATTTGTCTGATTTCCGTTGAAGATGATTTTGATTGATTTGAGTTGGTTTTTTTGGCTCTCATTGAGAATGATTGAAAGGTGGAAAACAAAATGTGTAGCGGACAGTAGGGAAGTGTTGGGTTAAGACATTCTATTGGTCCGTCCGCTACACAATGTGGCGGACAGTGGGGGAAGTGAAAAAATTTTCTAAGTGTTGGGTTAAGAGTTTCTGCTGGTCCGTCCGCTACACAATGTGGCGGACAGTGGGGAAGTGAAAAAATTTTCTAAGTGTTGAGTGTTTGTTGGTCCGTCCGCTACACAATGTGGCGGACAGTGGGGGAAGTGAAAATTTTCTAAGTGTTGGGTTAAGAGTTTCTGCTGGCCCGTCCGCTACACAATGTGGCGGACACAGTGGGGGAAGTGAAAAAAATTTCTAAGTGTTGGGTTAAGACATTCTGCTGGTCCGTCCGCTACACAATGTGGCGGACAGTGGGGAAGTGAAAAAAATTTCTAAGTGTTGGGTTAAGAGTTTCTGCTGGTCCGTCCGCTACACAATGTGGCGGACAGTGGGGGAAGTGAAAAAATTTTCTAAGTGTTGAGTGTTTGTTGGTCCGTCCGCTACACAATGTGGCGGACAGTGGGGGAAGTGAAAAAAATTTCTAAGTGTTGAGTGTTTGTTGGTCGGTCCGCTACACAATGTGGCGGACACTGGGGGAAGTGAAAATTTTCTAAGTGTTGGGTTAAGACATTCTGCGGTCCGTCCGCTACACAATGTGGCGGACAGTGGGAATGAAAATTTTTCAAGTGTTGGGTTAAGAGTTTCTGCTGGTCCGTCCGCTACACAATGTGGCGGATAGTGGGGATTAAAAATTTTTCAAGTGTTGGGTTAAGAGTTTCTGCTGGTCCGTCCGCTACACAATGTAGCGGACAGTGGGGGAAGTGAAAATTTTCTAAGTGTTGGGTTAAGACATTATGCTGGTCCGTCCGCTACACAATGTGGCGAGGTGCACAGCTGAGAGGATCTCACGTCATAGTGGTGCAGATCATTGTCTACAACTAAACCAGAAAATGGTTGGCACGAACCAGACACTTAGTTCCGACCTTCCCAACCCCGGCCTAAGCGGAGGCCTTATAGCCGCTATATTGTAGAGCTAGACTTTGGTGTCCGCTATATAGTACAGCTATACAATGTAGCGTGATGCAGTTTTAATAAATTGACGCCCGAAGACTTGTTTTAGCGACGGAATCAACAATCTCAATATCGATAAACAATAAATAATGTACGATTCACAATCAACGATCTCAATATATTGAGGGTATCTCAAACGGCACAATTAAGCAAGAAAAAATTTGGAAACATAATGAACATGTAACATAAATTTGGTTATTAATAATAAATTAGGGTTCACATTGGGGTACGAAATTTTTTCACAAGCGCTCCGATCAAAGATTACAACTTGAAAATCCCACCACCCAAGGTGTTCAAACACTACAAAGTCCCCGAGTTCGAGGCCATGCTGGCGCACGAAGACGTTCCAACCCTCTGCGAATTGCTTTTTTTGGGGTCGGCCGGGCTTCAGCTTGATTTCAACCTGCCATGCCCCCTTGCGGCTATATAATCTTGAACTGTCATGAATTGTTGTAAATTGATTGGTAAAGGCTTCCGGTATGTCCTACCAAACACAATACAAAAAATAGGTTAGTTTTTAACCAAAAGATCAAACTTTTAACACACGAAAATACAGAGAAAGAGGGATGGCCTACAAGTTCATTCTCAAATCCCGGCATCATGACTTTGAAAAAGTGTTTGCCTACCAGGTGCAAGTTGCCAATAAAATCGTAGGTAGTCTCCGATCCAGAAGCCATCGAGGTCGGCGTTGAGGGGAGGACGGTGGTGTCGCCGGAGATGTGGGTCGCCGTAGATGGGGTAGCGGCTTGGGTTA
>JAVXUP010004067.1:0-42989 GCA_033070095.1 Escallonia herrerae | reverse complement strand
CGAGATGGTTCAACTTGTTGCCAACGAATTCTATTTAAAGTGGAATTGGTAACGTATGCAACGATCTTTCTGCAATTTTGATATGTTGGAAAGATTCTTGCATATGTTACCAATTTTGAACGCATGCATGCATAAAAATCCTTACTTCCTGTTCAAAGGTACTCATTACAAAGTAATGCTTTGTAATGAGCCTTTGGATGTCCAGTTTGGAAAATTTGAAAAAGCTACGTGTTTATAAAATAGTGTTTAGACTCATGCTATGTGTTCTATGTCGTGGATATTTGGTACACGTTCTCATGTGTTTCTCCGGGTGCATATAGATCTGGTGTTCTAACATCCGTCAAACCTTGCAAGGCAAGGTTAGATGAATGTTAGAACACCTAATCGATGTCGTGTACTTGGAGAAATGAGGGGAGGTGCTGCCGAATTTTCCGCAGACATAGGACTAAGCATGAGTTCTTCACTGTTTTATAAACATGTGCTTTTCTGAATGGGATAGGACCACTACCTATTAGAGAACGGAGGGAATATATGTAGACATGTTGTCACATTCATGCATTCATATTTACATCGACCCTGCCTAATGATTGGTCATAATTGAAGGTGGTATACAGTACGATATTCAGTCGTCATGTCGGTCGATCGAAGTTGGATGAAAAGGAAGAATGCTGATGATTTTGAGGATTGCGTTGACGAATTTCTCGACTTCGCTTACGCGCATCCTGCACATGTTGACTTTGATAAGATAAGGTGTCCGTGCGGTAGATGTGAGTTGTTGCATTGGAGAAAAAGAATTGAAGTAAAATGGCATCTTCGTCGGTACGGTTTTATGGGTGGATACACAAGGTGGACGCAGTACGGGAAAACGATAGTATTGTCGTCCAATCCGGCTAGTCAAGTTAAAGTTAAGGAGGAGGCACATTATGATTATCCAGATATGATTATGGATGCTGGGCATGCTAATGTTGACTGGGGTGACGACCGTGGTGACGACAGTCCCCACCGCCGAATGAGGGGGCTCATCAGTTTTATGAGTTGTTGAGAGCGCAGAAGAGCCGTTGTGGGGTGGAGCTCTGAAACACACACGTTTGTCTGCGATTAGTAGGTTATTACAATTGAAATTAGACCACGAGCTGAGTGAAAAATGATTTAAAGAGTTTGTTATTTTAATCAAAGAAATTTTGCCCAAAAGTGAAAAGTTACCCCCGTCGTACTATGACGTGAAGAAGATGATGTGGAAACTTGGGTTGAGCTATGAGCGGATAAATGCGTGAAATAACGATTGTGTATTATTCTGGAAAGAGAATAAGGACTTGTCATGATGTCCAATATGTAATCATTTGAGGTACAAATCGGACAAAGGGAAGAAGAAAAACATTGCATGGAAGATATTGCGATATTTTTCGTTCACACCAAAGCTTTAGAGAATGTACTCTCCAATACGGCTGAACATATGAGGCCGAGCTCACTGTGAGACTCGTAGCAACGATGCCGATGTGCTGACACACCCAGCTGATGGAGAGGCGTGGAAGGAGTTTGACCGCAGGCATCCAATCTTTGCTCATGAAATTCGGAATGTTAGACTTGATCTGACAACCGATGGGTTCAACCCTTTCGATTAGTCTAGCACGCCTTACTCCACATGGTCTGTTATCATTTTTCCATATAACCTTCAATCAGGCATATGCATGAAGAAGCCGTACATATTTTTGTCGTTGCTTATTCCAGGGCTGAAGAGTCCCGACAAGGACATAGATGTGATCGATCAGCAATTATTTAAACATTTTTTAAAGTTATATATAATTGTTTTGTGTCTATTGTAGGGTTAAATAATTGTTGATTGGTCAGCAATTATTTAACCCTAATGCGGTCAGCAATTATTTAACCCTAATGTACATTTGGGGATTGTGCCTTGTTGTTGAGACTTAAATTTGATTACAGGTTTGGACATAATTTTTTTAAAATTTACTTTTAGCGACGGATTCCGTCGTTAAAAATGATTTTTATCCATCACTTAAAAGATTATTCCGTCGCTAAATGTTTACAGAAAAATTATTTTTGAAAAAAAAATAATAAATTAAAATACGGAAAATATAATTAGCGACAGAATTTCCGTCACTAATGTGTAAAGAATCCCGTCACTAAAAGTCCAATATTAGACGATGGATTTTTTAATTCCGTCACAAAACTTTTAGTGATGGGCTTTTATACAGGGACTTTTAGCGACAACGCTTCCGTCGCTAATACTTTTAGCGATGAATTTTCTCATTGCCAAAGGCCTTATTTCTTGTAGCGTCTCTTACGAATTCCAACCCTCTCTTGGCAGCATCGGTTCCGAATTGCAGCTGAAGTTGGAACTGGTCTACTGTTTCTCCACCGGACAAAACCAGAGCTGCTAGTGCATCGTGATCTAAAACCAGCCTATATCTTACTAGACCGAATCTATGTTAGCAAGATATAGTGATGTTGGCTAAGCCAGGCTTGTCCCTCCTTCTGTGGCAGATAATGTTACTCAATATCTAATGACATCAACAGCTGGGACTTTCTGCTATATAGATCCCGAGTATCAACAAACGGGCATGCTTGGTATAAAATCCGATCTATACTCACTGGGGATCATGTTTTACAGCTGATAACGGCCAAGCCACCAATGGGTTTGACTCATCATGTCGAGAAAGCTATTGAAGGAGGAAGTTTTGCCGAGATCCTGGATCAGACCTTGCCTGATTGGCCAGTTGAAGAGGCATTAAGCTTTGCTAAGATGGCTCTCAAGTTTGCTGAGCTACGAAGGAAAGATAGGCCAGATCTTGAGAGATTGGGAGCACTTGCAGAAAAGAACATGTTGCATTCAATCTTGTACAGTGCAGGTCCCTCGCCCACCAACAGTAAAGTTTCCATGTCTGAAGTAAGTTGGCATAACCCATTGACCCTTGTATAGACTTCTGAACAGCACCAAATTGTTCATACTTAAACCGTAGTTATCAGGGTCAAATAACAGAGTTTCAGCAATGATAATACCATCACCGCTGGGACCCAGCACGCATTGGATTCATATATTACCTGGCTATTAAAACTATCTCAGTAATATTTCTGTTTAAAGAGAAAACTGGATGCAAGCCTATCCAATTAGTCTTCGTATCTGCCTGACAGGAATCACTTTCTACCATCTGTTAGCAAATTTTATTTTTTTTTCCCAATTCTAGTCTACTTACCTGGCTGAAAGGAGATGATGCAGTGACTTGATAGCATCTATTAGCATAAGGGCCTAAACAGAAATAATAATGCTTCCCTTTCTTTTTATTGCATCTGTTGGCGCGTGCATCACATATACCGAGTTTACCAAAATGCAAGTTATGCAGCGGAACTGTGCCCTTTTCCTGTTGCTGTTTTCTTGCTGAACGTAACTCGCTACAGAAGTTATAATCTTTGGATTACATTCCAAGAGCACGTTACTGCATGCACTGCCTACGTTGCTAGAAATTTTCTATTTAGGCGCTCTTACCGGGCCTAATTGGTTTGTATCTTTTTTGAAGGAAAATCTTAGTTACACAATGACTGCACCATCTGACTATAGCTCCAGGAGCCGATCGAGCGCAGGCACTGATAGATCGTTGATCAAGTATGGATGAAGTAGTTACTGCAAAAGCTCTCAAGTCTAAACAAGGAAAGTGGGTTTGAGTGCAGAATATATGGGTTTTTAATTGTTCTACACACACAAAGTTTGACGAGTGTAGGTGGAACCTTTTTGGATCCTAGCGTCACAGTTTAGGACAAGCTTAAGAAGAGTATACAACTTCAGATTTCCTTGGGCCTAAGCTTTTCTCCCAAGAGCAGCCAGGGCCAAATTTCTGGAAAATAAAAACAACGAAACTGATATTGATAGGGCAAAGCGTTTAAACGCACTTGCAAATTACATACTGATCCTTCAAAAGCAACCAAGGATTTGTAAAAGAGTAACAAGCTAAAGCAAAGTCTCCTGTTGGCTTCACCAGCAATGATCTGAGCCTCTTAGGCAATTCCACATAGCAACACCACAAAAGGAGAAAATACTCGTACAAGTCTGTCTGCTCTTCATTTTCATCGTACCCGTCTGCTCTTCATCTTCATCTTGATCATCTATAGGACAAAGAGTCCGAGTGCGTTTGACGAGTGATTGGGTTGGGGCAGTTGAGGTAGATGCGCAGCCCGTCTGCTCTTCGTCTTCATCTTCATCTTCACCATCTGTAGGACAAAGAGACAGAGTGCGTTTGACGAGTGATTGGGTTGGGGCAGTAGAGGTGCAGCCCGTCTGCTCTCGCTCATCATACGTCACAAGGTGGACTCCCACCTCCTTTCCTTCAAAACACACTTCATCCAGAAGTACTGAAACAGTCACCTTATTACCGGCTTTTAGGTTATACCTATCACATTTCCAAAAGCTTAACCATATCATGTCTTCGCCTGATTCTGGAATGGCGTGAAAGATTGGGCTATTGCTGACTTTCATATCCTTTGTCTTGATCTCTATACAGAAATCATCAAATGAATTGTTCGAATCCCATATGAAAACTCTATCCTCAACTTCGTCCCAGGTTAGTTCATTCGTAGTATAGACACAGCACACATGCAGGCAATGGATCTTGAGATTTGGAGGCACGTCAAAAGAAACTGAAGCCCCCTTCCTCTTAATTTCGAACACGCGGGGAATTTCCCGCCCAGGGAAAAACACGCTGAATGGACAACCACGCTCATACAACCCCTGAACGTGTACCATACAAATGAAATTACTACATTTGTGTTTTCCGTGCCATTCACCCACCCACCTACACACACACACACACACACACACACAGAGAAAGAGAGAGAGAACCTGAACGGGGCCTTTCATCAGTCCGATTGCTGGCATGCTGTAGAACGTCACCTCTACGCCCAGGCTCGATTGCAAGCAATACGATTGCAAATAATTGGCCGTTTCTGCGTCCACATCTTCTAGTGGCCCCAACTTGAAATCATTTGCTATCTCAACTAATTTCAAACATCCGACTGTGCCTATTTCGCATTCTTCTCCTTTTGGTCCAAATATTCTCTCCAACGACGTGCATTCATCTACCTCCAAGCTCTGTATACTGGGTTGCATTTCAAGCGTTTGGATCTCTGTGCACCCGACTAAGGAAAGCTCAATGAGGCCAGTAAGACCTTTGAAGCAATCTGGTAGGGAAGAAATTGGATTATTGCTCAGGTTTAGCCCCTGCAGTGAAGGTAGGTTAATAGACCCGATTTTTGAGAAAGCATCATCACTCAAATTGCAATCGACAAGGCTTAATTTCTGTAAAGAACGTGGAAGGGAAAGCCACGAATGTTGTGGATTTTCTCTTGGTGCTGGCGATGTTGTTTCTTCTTCTCGAGTAGCGACAAGTTTCATTACATCGATTCCATCAGCTTGAAAATCCGTCAAAGACTCTATCATCCATATCTCCTTTGGCAAACGTTGTAGACCTGAGCAGCCCGAGATTATTAATGTTTTAAGATTTTTTAGCCTGCCAATGGTTCTTGGGAGCTTCCTTAGGCCTTCGCAACCTTTTATATTCAACACAACAAGTCTGTTCTTATCATGTCCGATGGATTCATGGACTTCAACTAAACCATAACACTCTTTAAGAATCACCTTCTCGAGATCGGGGAGTCTTGAGAAGTCGGGGGTTTCGGTAAGGTCTAGAGAATGACTAAGATTAAGAATTTTCAGAAATTTAAGAACCTGCGAAAAAAGATTAAGAAGGGCGGGGTTAACTATTTCAGTGTCTCATTGATACAAGACGAGTAGAAGCTACAACTAAAAGTATTATAGTGTAAGCAATAACTAAAAGAAAGGGAAGAACAGATACGTACCTCTGTTCCATTCCGAAATCGTGTCAACTTGCTGTTGCGCATGTCGATTACAACGAGTCTCTCCAGAGGAAAGTCCGTTGGTACAGATTTCCAAGGGAACCCCCGCCAACACAACCATCTTATCTTCTTAGGGAACTCTGTGTAGCCTCCCGTAAGTTGCACATAATTTATAAGGAGCAGTCTCAATTCGCTCATCCCTGTAAATGCACTAGTTTCCAGTTGCACCTCATTCCAGTTGCTAAAAGCTTTGCCTAAGCTATGTTGATTCTGTAAGTTGCCTTCCATATGCATGTCAAATTTTAGACCTTTAATTGCTCGTGTCCCCTATTTATAGAATGAGTATAAGTAACTGGGGGACATGTGACAGGTGAAAAAAAAAATGCAGACGACTTTTCTTACAATTTTTTCTTTCAGTACATTAAAGGAATCTTCTGCACGCCACAGCCTAGAGCGCTTCCCAAGTTCGTTAGGTTCTTTCCGGCGAATAATCTCTCTTCCCATTTGTTGAAGCAGTTGATGCATCCTCAGCTTGTTCTTGTTGTCAACTGATAAAAGACCTCGTTCCTCAAGATTTTCAATCCCGTGTATAGGGTAAAAGCCACACTCACATAGTATTGTTACCACAAGATTTCTTTCCTTTCCAACAAAGAAACAGGCAATGTCAAGGAATACATTTTTATCATTGTCGTCGTTCAGAGACTCGTAGCTAATCTCCAGTACTTTCTGAATGCCATTTAAAGGGGTAGTTTCCAATTGCTGGAATATACTTGTCCAATACTCTACCTTTTTACCGGCGAACAAACGACCCAAAAGAAATAGGGCTAGAGGTAGGCCTCCACAATAAGCTACTGCTGTATTTACGAGATCCGTGTAATTTTCTGGCGGATCTTCTTCTCCAAAAGCATGCCAACGGAAGAGCTTAAGTGATGGAGTTTCGAGTAAGGTATCAACCTCAACCATATGGATCTTATCGGGCCTATGAGCCTTAATAAATTGCTGGTTCCTAGTTGTGATGATGATTTTGCTCCCCTTACAAAACCAATTTTGCATCCCAAGTATTTTATCCACATGATCATCTTCCTCCACATCATCTAAAATGAGAAGAACTCTTTTACTGCTCATGGCTTTTCTTATTGTCCTGATTCCTTCGTCAACATTCCGAATTTTTCTCTTTTTTCCAACTAAGATCTCAGAAAGTAGTTGCTTTTGTAAACGAAGTATGCCATGGGATTCCTTAAAAGTTTGTGCGACATCAGACAGAAAACTTCCAGCGTCAAAGCTTCCGAAGTTCAAATTGAAGACAAGTTTGGCAATTGTTGTCTTTCCTATGCCACCAATTCCCCATATGGACATGATACCGACATCAGACGGCGCATTTTGCAACCACGAGCTAATGCTTTTGACTTGATAATCAACTCCAACTAGGTACAAAGGAATGCTTAAATGAGTGTGAGACAGTTTACGGTCGAGCACTTGAACGATCTTCTGGATAAACTTTCCCTCGTGCCTTAATATTGTAATCACAGCAATAAACGAATCCCAATGGGCATCTAAGAGCTTTTGAGATTAAAAACCCAGTGCATAATGTACAAATGACTAAATCCCTTTGTGTAAAAGTGCCAGAATTCCGATTTTGTGGTATGACAGACACAAAAGTCTAACATAAACAAATTAGTTAACGACAGATCAAATTTGGAAAACAAAGAAAATACTTCCATAAAATTTTCGAGCCATTGTTATAAGCATGTGATTTACTGAAGCAAGATTTAGTTTCTCAAGACTCTATAGCAATAGGATTGCTGAACTCCCTATATATAACAATCGGGTCAAGTACTTTGGACTGTAGGAGTTATGGAACTTGATGCCCTTCCTTTTGGGGAAGTTGAAGTTGCTACTACTCTTGTGCGGATTATGCCCGCGAATAAACCTTTTTTTTTTTCAGAAGTAACTTCGGATCATCTTCAGTTTTTTTGGGAATGAAAAGTAGATTTTACCTTCAAGACATCGTTTTTTCTCTTAAAGAATGCTTGAAAGCTTTCAACAAGTGGAAGGTCAAAATCATGTTAGATAGTCAAGTAGGAAAGTAAAAATTACCGATCAGCTTGGTTCTCCAAGACCATTCCTCCAAGATCAGCAGCCTGCTTTAGTGCTTCCCTCCACCCTTTCATCCTCTCCATCCACTCCTTCTCGAATCCCATTTTTCCTGCCTTGAATCTTTGTTCATGTCTAGCAAATGCTTTCTCAAAACTTCCGTTTTGATATCTAACGTCCGTGGGATTCACATGGTAGAAGACAGCAATAACCACATGCTTCAACGTCCTCCTGCGCTCCATGATCATCACAAGTTCGTCAAGGCACCATCCGGAAGACGCGTAGTTCTCTGAGAAGACGACTACTGAACATCTTGACCGTGGTATTGCTTTCCTTATTTCCAGCTCAATCTCTTCTCCCCTGTCTATCTCTTCATTATCTCTAAACGTGCAGAAACCTGCACCCGCCAAAGCTCTGTAGAGGTGATCGGTAAAGGTTAGGCGGGTGTCTATGCCTCTAAAACTCAAGAATACGTCATAACTGAAATTAGATGTTGCAGGGAAGTCTTCTTGGCCGGCTCTTACAGCAGCCATTGAGAGATCCATGCGAAACAAAGGACTAAAATGCAATGACCCTCACCAGATTTTAGCGCGGAAAGCGAATGAATTGCTTGCTAATAATTCTAACTGGTAGGATAAAATTATGCAAAGAAATAAACATAAACATGCTCGAGTGTGAACAAGGAGGATCACATACACCTTCCTCAGGCTAATTAAAAAAGAAAATATAATTAATAAAGTCAACGCAACTCCGAATTAAGAAATGGTAAAATTAGGAAGAAGTGGACTTTGGGGCTAAAAGTTGGTAGATGGAGGAAAATTTGTGTAAAGTTAAAATAACTAGGACTAGCAATTCGAATCACCAACCTATCTACTCTGGTCAAATTATGCATAAGAGCGTGGACCTGTTCGTCATAGCATAGTTCCTCCGGTATTTCTCGTCCAATCTGCAGCCTAGTAGTAGATCTCTGTCACTGATAATCATGTAGTGGAATATAAGTCATCAATGTGTTTTATTGTCAAAATTACTTAAAGGAGTGAGCGAAAGTACACTTAACAAAAGACTACGTAATCTTCTCTTCAAGTCCATCTCCTTTGCTACCAGAAGTGATAAAATAACCACTCCAAACATGAGAGATACTTTCGAGAGACTTGATCACCAAATTAAAGTAACAAAACCTCTAACAACGTGAAATTTGAAGTAATTGCACATAAAACTTCATATAGTTTGCGATTGTGTGCATAAAATACCCCAGAATTTTTTCTAGTTTTCATCAGTACCTTGATTTTTAGTTTCAATGCCAGAAGAGTATCCAAGTCTAATATTCTGCCCCCTCTTTGCATGCACACCCACCGCTATTAGTTACAGATTCTTACGATTCGCAGGCCCTAACGGAATGGAGATGAAATCGAAGTTGAATCGACAAGCTGAAGAGATGCCGCTCAATCTGATATGGCCATAGCAGATCTAATAATCACTTATTAGCTGCCTCTGTTATGGTCAAAATCCGCTCAATCTGATATGGTCAAAATCCGCTGTCCATGGTGGTTGGTAACTAACTCTTGCAGATCAATAATCCGGATAAGTTCACCGGGAGACTCTGTAGAATGGAAATCATCGGGAAAGATGGATGTCGCCTGGAAATCAATTATTGGCCGTAAATACGCTCTCACCTGTTGTTCAAGACCCAAAAAGTAAGGTTGTAAATTGTTACTTTGCGTGCATCATAAGTGTTAATAAATTGGGTCAGTGGACCAATTATCCGTCCACTAACAGATAATGTGTATTTGTTAGTTTGGATAAATACAGTTATTTAGATAATATTTATCTCTTAAGTGTTTGAGATAAATACAATATTTATCTCCTAAGAGTTGGAGGTAAAATCAGTCTCTAATTGTATCTCTATATAAAGGCTAGAGATATCCCAATAAATTAAGTCGTCATAGCAATAACCCCTCTCTCTATAGCACTCTCTCTAGAGCAATCACCAAACTCTACGATTTGGTTCGTGGACGAAGAATTCGACTCTAGTAGCCGTTTTCGTACCTGCAAAAAAAGATCAAGCGTGTTGGAGGCTCGTAACAACAAGGATCCTACGTCGGAATTTTCGGAGACTTCGTACGGTATGTTTTCGAACCCATTACGTGTTACGTGGTAGCACAATATATGTTGTAATCGTTTCAACAATAAGCAAACTATCCATGGCGACACAAGGATTCTTCATCCCGAAAGGATCCAACAAGCATCATGCTCATATTTGTGCGATAATATACTTGAAAAACACCAATCGAAAAACACCAAGCTTCCACCCAAACTCTTGTACGGGTGTTGTTGTGTATATATATATATATTTGCAAATTAGGGCTTTGAGGGCTTGAAACCCTAATTTGCAGAGCAAAGTCGCCGGAGCCCGTGCCAATCTAGCTGCGCTCCGCCGCAGTCACCGGCATCAGACAAAGATAAAAAAGAAAAATGGGAGGGGCAGAGTGGGTATTTTATTTTAAAGTCAGGGGCAATCAAGTCTTTTTGTCAAAACCGTTAAGTATTTTTGTATTCCGTTTGTCAACGGACATAAGTGTTACATTTTGAAACTTTGTGTCCTCGCGTGTAATTACCCCTAAACGTCAGGGACATAGGTGTAATTAGCCCATGAAAAAATAATATCTTAAAAACATGTGGCACTATCTCAGTCATTCGATTTTGTCTCCTTTAATTTAATAAAAAAAACTCTTTATCCCCCCCCCTCTCTCTCTCTCTCTCTGTGACCAATTTGTACATGTTAACCATCATCCTAATATCCACCATTACCCACCAAAACCACCAGACCACTACCACTGTTGTTGCCTAACACTGCCGCCGACCACCACATGTCACCACCGCCGCACAAACCCAATACATGTTACCCATCATCCCCATTACCACCATCACCCACCAAAACCACCAGACCACCACCACTGTCGTCGCCTAACATTGCTGCCGACCACCATGTGTCACCATTGTCGGCCATCACAAAACCAACACCGTCGTCACAAAACCCATACCTGTTACCCATCATCCTTATTACCACCATCACCCACTAAAACCACCAGACCACCACCACCACTGTCATCGCCTAACACCGTTGTTGGCCACCACGTGCCATCACCGCAATGCCAATCATCGCCCTTACTACCACAGTAGACAGCATCCCAGTCACCTCACTACCTCACGTCGACAATGCTGACCGCGACAATCATCAGTGCTTGTCATTACCATCACCGTCCTGATCTTCGCCGACGTCACGCTGTCAAACCATGATCAGCAACAATGGAGCCAGTTCTTGATGTCACGTCAGCCGAGACTCCAGCGTCACACCCACTCTACCTAAAACAGTGGCACACCTCGATCTACCTCATAGTGGTGATTTGCTGGCCGATCTTTTGTTCTTCCTCTCCGGCATTGTCTCGCCGCCGATCTTCCCCCTCTCCCTTTCCCCCATCCCCCTTCCATCCATCTGCACTAATGCGTGTGCGGGTTATGTGAGTGCATGATTGTTTGTGGGGGGTGAGAGGGGGGATGTGGGTGTGTGTGTTGAATTAAAGAAGAAAAAAATAAGGGGAGAGAGAGAGAGAGAGAGTAATTGCGTCAAAAGGATAGCCCACATAGACAGAGTTTATATCATTTTTTCATAATGAAGACCTTGCCCCTCTGACTTTCTAACGGCATCCATTTTCTGTCAGCCGAGGTACACATTTGATACGTTATTTTAAAGTTAGATACTTTTTTGAAGCACCTTCAAACTTGAGTACTAAAGCCGTACATAATATAAACTTGAGGGTACAGTTTTGGGATTTGCCCTATAAACAATGATTTTGAGTTATGGATGATTGGTCTTTTGGTGGCTAAAGATTGGTTAGTAAAAAGACGAGTCCGGTGGAGATGTTTTTGGTGTATGAGTTTCTATACATAGTTTACGGGATGGTTTTCCAAATACTGAAGATTGAGGTCTTAACAACCTGAAAGGTTCTGGTTGATTTGGGCTTAAGTAGAGTGACTGAGGTATCATGGTGTTGGTGTTATCGGAGTAATTAAATAGATGATGAGGGTGGTGGTTGTTGATAGAGTGGCAATGTTTGGAAAGAATGGTAATTGAGATTGAGGATTGTTACATGTGACTATGATGGAGGAAAATGTGTTACCAATCAAAGGGAACTAGCAGGAGGTGAGAGAATGATGATAATCTTTTGATTTGTTTTATTTTGTTTTTGACTGCAAAGAAATGCAAGATGAAGAAACGCTTACGTTACGGAGGTTTCGTAGTTGCAAATATGGCCATGGTGGTGGCTGTGGGACTTGGCCGTCACTGGGGAAAGAAACACCACTTCAGCATGCTCAGGTATCAGCAGGCGGTAGGTGGGGGAAACAATGACGATCTCATGAATATTATAAAGTTATTCTATTTGGGATCGTAACTTGAATACAAGGTACTTAATTCTTGATCTTTTGATTGGCAGACTTTGAAAGTCGTAAGTCAATTGTTGGCTCTCTATTTCTTCGATTATCTCAAGATTAACCTGATAAAAACTTTTTACAAAAACATTAAGATTTACTTGATTACAACCCTTTACAATAAATTGTCATTACTCAATTATTCACACTCTTGGTTACAAGATCTTAAATTAATCCAATAATAGCCTTTTATAAAAAAAAAATAATGTATTCCTTACAGTCATCATCATCTTCATTTACTTAAAAATAGTAGTGTCCTTAAAGTTATGGGATAATTACATGCGTATCCATTAGTTTGGACAAATTACACTTATATTTATTGACCTAACAGAATCTTAAAAAGCCAAACGGTTTTAAGAAAATGACTTTATTTCCCTTAAGTTAGAAGATTGTTTTTCTCAAATGACATTCCACCATCTTTCCCTTCTTTCTCTTTTGGAGAACCCACCACCGTCAGTACCTAGCTCCATGCCCACTGCTAGGCATCACGCATTAGCCTCCACCTCCTATCACCACCAACACATCACCACCAATGGACAAAAAAAATACCAAAATATGACACTAGATTAATTCCACTAAAAATACACAATTTGACACAATGAAAATGCACGCCAGCATCAGCAATTGTCTGGCATTGCTAACCTACTGCAGATCACCGTCGGTGTCTTCAATCGCCGTCATTGTCATCAATTGTTGCCGAATTCGACCCCCCTTTGCATTGTCGCACCTCCTCTGACCATGATAGGGACGTTCACCGACGCAAACTAGTCGGTGTCACACACCCCACTGCTTATTTGAAACCATCGGAATCACACAAATAGTCCATACACATAGATCTGTACACACCGGTAGCGATAGGAAAGGGAGGATGGTAGGGACAACGACGGGGTAGGGGAAAGGTGGGGGCAATGGCGGCAGGGTAAGGGAAGGGTAGGGCAACGGCGGCGGGGTGGGGGAAGTTGGGTGAGAGAGAGAGAGAGAGAGAGAGAGAGAGAGAGAGAGTTAGGGTTTCATTAAGGGAAAAAAAACACAATTGAAACAAAAAATTGGGGCTTAAATCAGTAATTTGAAAAAAAAATGGTCTTAATTGTTGTTAGAGATGCCCTAATTTAGAAATTAGATTTAAAACTTTAATTTGAGAGAGAGAGAGAGAGAGAGAGAGAATTATGTTTGAAATCCTAATTTTGGAATTAGGTTTGAAACCCTAAATTTTCAAACCTAATTCTAAATTTAAAGTGTGGTAGGGGTAGGGGAAGGGTGGGGGCAATGGCGGCAGGGTGAGGGAAGGGTAGGGCAACGGCGGCGGGGTGGGGGAAGTTGGGGGGAGAGAGAGAGTTAGGGTTTCATTAAGGGAAAAAACATAAATTTGAAACAAAAAATTGGGGCTTAAATAAGTAATTTGAAAAAAAAATGGTCTTAATTGTTGTTAGAGAGGCCCTAATTTAGAAATTAGATTTAAGACTTTAATTTGAGAGAGAGAGAGAGAGAGAGAGAGAGAGAGAGAGAGAGAGATAATTATGTTTGAAATCCTAATTTTGGAATTAGGTTTGAAACCCTAAATTTTCAAATTAGGGTTCTTAATCTTTATATAGTGTATATGTAGATATATAGTGTAAGGGTAATATTGGCATTTAGAAAATACACATGGATGATATCAACCAAAAAGTATAATTATTAAACGGATCTGGGACAGATGGACACGGTTCATACATTTTTAAAAAAAATTGGTCACGGTATGTTACATTTTAAAACTTATTATCCTTTGACTGTAATTACACCCTAAACTCAAGAACACTGCTATAATTATTAGTAATTCAAAAATCTTGAATCCACTGTATACGCAATTTCACCCACAAAAACAAAATATATCAGACAAAAGAAGTCTCCACCCACTCCTTTATTGATAGTCAAATCATAACCCGTGCTTTGATTAAGTAAACACGGAGAATAGTGCTTATTTTCAATGCCAGCATCCTAAGGCATATGAAGGTATTTCTATTTAAAATGCGCACTTAATTTGGCCACATATTTGTAGTTAAAAGAAAGGATTATTTTTTGCCTCATCCAGTCTATTTGCACGAGTTCATTAAGTAGTTCACATAAATAGAGTCACTCACTAATATCTTACGAGGGTTTAACCGTAAGCTCACTGTAGTACCATCTGGGTATTCGATATTGGAGCTCTAAAACAAGCCATTTGACAGCCAATTAGGCATTTGGAATGCCTGAAGCGATAGTTTAATAATTTAGCGTCTTTTGTAGAGTTCAAATGGCAAAATGTGTAGTTTAGACATCACATCCTACGGCAAAGAGTCACTTGAGACTTTATGCGTCTCCAATTGCACAAGATAATCTTTTTTGTAGCGAACTAAATTTTGAGGTTTGATAAAAGCAGTAAGGAAACAAGCTGAGCCAATAAGTCGAACCTATAGCTGTTCAAGCTTGTTTAAATAACTTTCAAAGTTCAAATCTCGAGCCCATCTCTAACGAACTCGAGCCCCTCTTTATATGTAGCTATATGCTTCTCAAGTCGAATTCAATAATCCCAAGGGAGGGACTTGGGAGAAACGATAGAGGCCTTGAGGGACAATCCCAATGTCCCTAGTTCGAATTCCCATACCATTCTTACCAAAACAAAAAAAAAAGTCTGAGTTCGATAGCTCCTCCATACACCCAACCAATCCAGGGCCTTTGACCAAAAAAGTCAAGGCCAATTGTGAATCTGAGGGGTTCCAAAAACCACCCAAACTTTCAATTCAATCCAACTCATCCTTCCTTTTCCATGGGGCTCTAAAGCGAACCAGGCTAAGGTTCGTGTTTGAGCTGTCAGAATCTCGAGATCGGTTGGCAATAAAATCGAGCCAAGTAAGAAAACTTTTTTTAATTATGTATAGTTAAAGTTGCTTTTGCAAAAGCTCCTGCGTCTAAGCTAGGGAAGGTGTTAGAGTGCACAATATAGGGTTCTTAGTTGTTCTATTGAGAACAAAGTTTATCCAGCGTTGGTGGAACCTTTTTTTCAATCCCAGTGTCAAAGTTTAGGACAAAGTGAAGAAGATTATACTTCTTTGTTTTGTCTTTTTGCCTTTGTAGCTTTTTTCTTTTGGTAAACCACAATTTTGGTTTTCCCTGACATGCCTAATATCAGGGAGTCATCCTTCGAAGTTGGATGCTTCTGGTGACTTGAGTGTTTAACCTGAAGGAGGTTCTACAGATTTCCTCTGTAATAGACCAATTTGTGACATTAGCTTATTTTGTGATTAGTAAAGCAATATTTGAAAGCTTAAGGTTGTACTGGATACTAGGCGCGCAATTTTCATTTTGCTACATAATCCGACTGGGAGAGACCACACGGGCCTCTAGCTTTTATCACAAGAGCAGCTAGAAAATGGAAAATTGGCATCGAAACCAAAATAGATACATCGAAGCGTTTGAATGCACTTGCAAATTATGTCAATCCTTCAAAAGCAACCAAGGATTTGAGAAAGAAATATAGCAAGCACAAGCAAAGTCTCCTATTGGCTTCACCAGCAATGATTTGGAGCCTGGAGAAGATATTCATACAACTCTGTCGTTTTTATGAGATATAACCTGGGTGGACAATCTTCTTATTAGCTATATAGCAGTGCCCTGTCATTAATTGATTCGTTGCAGGTAAGTCTTCTTGGCCGGCTGTCACAACAGCCATTGAAAATTTTCTTGCGAAAGAAAGGACTAAAATGCAGTGACTCTCCCCATATTTAAGGTAAAGGTCATGGCAGCGCAGCTAATCAAACAATCCTAGCTACTCCATTACTTGTAACATCTAAAAAAAAGCACTTGCAACCATCCTGTTCATTTATTTGAACACATTTTAGCAACAACATGCTCAAGTGTGAACGAGGAGGATCACATACACCTTGCTCAGAAGAAAACGCAAATCCAACAATAAAGAAACACGATTCTTTAACATGGTCTGCATCACATAATACAATTTGATACTTACCTGACAATTTAAGTTGGAAGACTTAAAAAAAGAAAAAAAAACAAACAAACATAATTAACGCAAGTAAATGCAACTCCGGATTAAGAAATAGCTGCGACTAAACCACCAACCTACTTTGATTTTAATATGTACAAAGAAGAAAGAGCGTGTTGATTTTATCTCCATCCTATCGTCTAAATGGTATTTCTCATGCAATCAGCCAGAGGGGATTCCCTCACCAATCAAGCTTGCTTCTTGTCTTCTTCGTGGGACCTATTTTTAGAGTTCAAAAGACCTTCAACTTTTGTTGAAAGATCTCTCACATTCTATAAGTAATATGCTTTTCTAGCCGAGTTCAGCAGCTTGGTGAGTTTCCAAAAGTTTTCGAGCTTGGGTCTTTCTTATAATAAGCCGATCTCGAGATTTTAACAGCCTGAACACAAGCCCAAGTAGCTCGGTTTGTTCTAAATTTGTATGGAAAAAGAAGGTTGCATAGGATGGGAAGGTTCTCTGTGGCTTTACAAACTCCTCAGATACGCAATTAGCCTTGACATTTTTGGTCAAAGGCCTTGGATATATGTTGGATTTATTAGTCAGATTTATTGACATGCTTTGCAAGAAGAGCACATTAAACTTGAATAGAGTTTCTCAAGTTCAAAAACGACATTATCCGTCATCCATCCGAGTAGGTCTTTTGTATGATTAATCTCCCTAAATCCCTTGAGGTTAGAGGGTAATCTCAGTCAACTGCATCATTCATATGATAGTTCTCATGCAACAAGCCGTATGAAATCGCCTCAGCACTGCTGTTGGCACACGGCAAATAAAGAGAACAACAGTGTTTCTTCACTAAATACTCGGTCTCGAGCATCTTAAGGTTGTTCGCAAGATTGTAAGAAACTATGTGAATTTGGTTGCGCTACAGTACTGAAGTGTGAATAAAGTACAAGTAAATGAATCCAGTATCACTATATCCAGTGAAAATGATCATATGGCAAAATGATTTATCTAGATGTATGCTCATTGACGGCCATCAAATTTTTTACCATAAGCTTCACGATCTACCTACTATGGGTTCAGTTTTTCTTTTGTAATCAGATTCTGGGCAAGGCAGCGGATGAAACAAGCATATCCTAGCCACTCCATTACTTAAAAAAACCGAAAAGAAAAAAGCTTTGAACTAATACTTGCAACCATCCTAATCATTTACAATTTAGTAATGAAATTGAATAAAAAGCATTACGAATAATGCAAAGAAATAAACAAAGACATGCTTAAGTGTGAACAAGGAAGATCACATGCACCTTCCTCACCTCAGAACAAAACTCAAATCCAACAATAATGAAACATATGATTTTTTGACATCGTCTGCATCATATAATACAGGTTGATGCTTACCTGACGCATTAAGTTGGACCACTTGGAAAACCTTATTGATCAATACAAGCCGATGCAACTCCGAATTAAGAAATAGCTGCGACGAACAATATTGCAAACCACCCACCTGCTCTGATTAAACTATGCGCTAGAGGGTGTGGATTTGATCGGCATCCCATCGTCCACATCGTATTTCTCATGCAATCAGCCATAGGCCATCCCCTCACCAATCAAGCTTGCTTCCTAGTCTTCTTCAGGGGACCTATTTTGAGAGTTAAAGGCCTTTAGATTTGACAATTGCAGTATGGCCCAAAAGGAGAGTCAAATGTTGCATTTTCACATTTTTCTTGCAAGATCAAGAAGTGGCCTCTCTATGGCGGCTAGTGTGACGGCCAAGTCTGGCAACTTTTGTTGCCCGCGTTAGCAACTTTGGCGATAACTACAAAACTGAGGGTTTGTACAGCTACGAGGGTTTACGCATGGGCTGACCCTATTGCAATTTGGGTAATCGATAATGGAGCTCTAAAATGGCCATTTGAGCGCCACTCGTGCATTTAACAGCAATCTGCTGAAGCAACGGTTTAGACCCTCGGTAAATTTTAAAGAGTAAATTTCAGCTTAGATTATAATAAATTTTTAAAAAAAGATTTGATCTATGTTGATAAAAAGTAGAGTTGTCAATGGACCGGGCCTCCAATGAAATCGGGCCAGGGCCGGGCCTCACAAATGAAAAACGGGCCGGGCTTGGGCCGGGCCCGGGCCCAATCCAAAATTTTTTTTTTCCTTTCTTCCCAACTTTTTATTATAAAAACTTCTTTTTCAACAAAGGGCAAAGTTTTTGTAAACGGACCACTGAGTATACAATCACTTTTTCACGAATTAACCCCCTTTCGAAAAGGCAAATTGATGTTGATTGACAATTAACCACAGATTAAGTACAAAACTAGTTGTTCTAGCTCATACATACTGATTTTAAGTGCAAAATTCAATCTCTTTCGTAATATGGTGTAAAACCTGTAAATATCAAAGAAAAATAGAGTAGATTAAACAAAAACAATAACGAAATCGATGAAGATAAAATAACATCTTTTCTTGTTACATTCAAATTCTTTGGTCATTTAAAGAAACATGAGATTATTCTTCAAGGCTCTTTAACACGTCACCCACTTCATGAAATTAAATTTAGAATTCAATTCACTTCTTTTGGTTTGAAACAAAAAGAATATATAATTTTTATTTATGTTTAGAATACATGATAATTGTTTTTATAATTATTCCCTTAGTTTGTGATGTAGAACACAAAGCAAATTCTGTAAAATACATTAAATGAAAGCTTACTCAGAAATCATCAAAAACACGTCACAGTCACCACACACCCATACTTCTCTGCGTATGTTAAAGAAAATACTGATCATATGAATTCAGTAACACCTCAAAAACTATTAATTTAACTAAAAAGATCCAAAATATCAAAAAAAATAATAATGTAATAAAATAGACTTAAAAAAAATAGAAAAGAAAAAAAATTAGGGGGGGGGGGGCTAACGGGGCAGGGCCGGGCAGGGCCGGGCCGGGCCAAACCCGGGCCATTTTAGGGCTGGGCCAAAAAAGGGCCGTTTTAAGGCCGGGCCGGGCCCGGGCTCGTTTCTCAAAGAATTCGGCCTGGCCCTGGCCCTAAGGGTTAGGGCCAGCCCGGGCCCAAAAACGGGCCGGGCCGGGCCAGCCCGCGGGCCACCCTGCCCATTTGACATCTCTAATAAAAAGAGTTGTGAATTAACTTAAAGGTATAAAAAAGTGTAAAAAATTTAAATCAGTTCTACTATGATAAATGATTAGACAAGACATTTAATAAATGAATTTTTAGTATCTTCCTTGTAATATAACATTAACATAACTTTCATTTGGAAATAACTATGATATACAAAGAAATTATCAAAAAAATATTTTTTCATTCATTTACAAAAGTTGTTCCCCTCTTATTTCTAAATTAAAAACCCCCGCACGATAATTTTTTTTTTCAAGTTACTTAAAGGGTATAGGATGTCATTTTCTAAAAATATATGTAATACCCCTAATTTTTAGCTAATTATGTGAATAATAATTATGAAAAATATTTTGACTTAGAGATAAGTAACGGATCTTAGAAACAATTTGGTATGAAGTCCTTTTAGTGGCGAAATTAGTATTTCATATTTCCTCCATCCCATAAAAAATTGGTCATATTTTCTTTTTGTGTTATCCTAAAAAGATTGATCACATTTCATATTAAGAAAATTTTCATATCTACTTTTTCATGTTTACCCTTCTTACATTTTTTTTTGTTATATTTCCCTCTCCATATTTAATCTTCTACCAACCTATTTTTCTCTCTCCTATTTCGCTTTCTTCCCTCCTCTCTTTCTCTCTCTCCTCAGATAGAATGAGAAACTCATAACATATAGTTCATATCCTAAATAAGCATGAAAGTCAAACACGAACAATTAATTAGGAACAGAAGAAGTATTATTTAATGACTAATGTAATTAAATTAGACATTAAAAGAGATGATGTGACTTGAACTAGGACTTTAAGTTATATTAAAATTATATTTGTAATGGGGATTTTAAGTTTTATTATAATTGTAATAGTAACTAGAACTTCGAGACATATTATAAATACACGATATAAGATTGAGAAAGACATCAGAGTCTTTAAGCTCCTTAAATTCAGGGAGAAAAAACATCTTTGTTTTGAGGAATCGATAAATACTAATTAAGAACTAAAAGGGCTTAGAGGTACGTTGTAATGCTTTCCATAACTCTGTATTCGCCCTGGTCAGAAATGGTGTACATTGATTTAATTTGCTAACATATAACCACCAAAGTACCATAAAGCACAATGGTGAATATCGTTTGCAAAGCAAGGACCACAGTTCTCTGCACACTGTGTACAGAATTCTAGATATTTTTTCCAAGATTGAATTCTGTAGAAATCTGGTGTTGTGGAAGATTTGCAGAAGATAAAAAGTAAAATGAGAGGCAGGAAATTCGGATGTCTGAAATGCTATATATTCTAAGTGCTTCGGTCTTTTATAAAGCATTGGTGTTCGTTGGAATCAGGTGGATTGCACCTTTTTTGAGAATTGTGCGTCACATTACACTTTATAGCCCAGCACCACGTACACGCATGTGAATTTTAGACAATAGCACTCCGTACACTTTTATACACCTTGTATCGTATATCACATGAGTATACAAGTTCGTGGAGCTAGCTTATCTGTATGCACACACTTCTATTATATTTCTCTCAAATTCAAACTTTTCCGAGCTTGTTGCCTCTTTGCATGCCTTTCTTTCTTTCTTTTGTATATGTCACATAAGTGAATCCCAAAACAAGCACATTTAGACATGAAAACATTTTAGAAAAAATCAGCACTTTGAATCTACCATCAAAGAAGATAATTCTATGATAACAAAATTGTATTGATAATGAAGATAATAATTTACTTCCACCTTATTATAATTTATTGCTTGTGAATTAAAATTGACCGACTGATTTGAGGTGATGTCACCAAACCCAAAGAAGCCCCAAAACATCTTCTCTTTGTTATGTCGTCCGTCGCCACCGCCGATTTCATCGGACATGTGGTGGCTTGGGGTGGCTTGGGACCGTAGGATTTTCCTTTGGTGTGATAATTTCCTAGCGTGTGTGTATGAGACAAGATGGTGACATCACATTGTCAATTCGAAGACGACAACGGTTACATGACGCGTGACAAGTTCTGAACACGGGAAAGGCATGTAGCTCCTTCACATAGAACTTTAAGTATTTACTAAGCATCAAATAACATGGTAGCGGTGACTTTTTACATAGATCTTAGTTTTCAATTGTTTTTAGCTTCTAGCTTGATCTCCTTGCTAATATGTTTAGAATTGAAAGTAGTGGCAACTTGCAAACAGGATAACTTCCTACAGCTAATTTATTTTTGCGACTTCTTTGTCTAAATGTCTACAATGCCTGGGTGACGACTACCTCAACATTGCGGCATTCTGTCAAATCCAGAAGAATTGAGGTACAACTGCTGAGGCAGAAGTTGAAGCTGTACTCCCCACTTAAAGGAGAAGGAAGTTTGTAATCGTATTGTACGTCTTGTTTTAATGGTTGTTATCGTAACTCCCCACCAAGGTACTCATTGAAGCCTACTAGTTATTTATGACAATTGATAAGTATGGTTCTTTTTTTTTTTAATGTAGACAACTCCAGTTCCATATCTGTCGCTACTGGAGCTTTGAACGCCAGCACACTCAACCTTGCAATTGTTGGTGGCGCAAGGGTATGGCTATTCATTGTAGTTTTGTGAGCAGATCTTCTATGCAGTTGTGATCTGGCATACATAGTGCTCAATAACCATATCAGTCTTCATTTCTACAGGCAGAAATATAGGGATGATGATGTGGATGCGAACGGACAAGTACATATGACCTTAATGAGGACTAGAATTGAGTCACTGACTAGGAATTGTGTTTGACTTGGTATTTATGGTGCCAAGATTTGTGGATTAAGGTTTTGTGGAGTTTGATGTGTTGATTGACTTGGTCGTGCAAATTTGTAAATGATGGATTTTGGGTGGGTGGGTGGCAGAAATGCGCCTTTTTTTTTTCTTTTCCTTTTTTGAATTTCTTAGAAACATGTGGAGCTATTTTACTTACTTTCAAATAAACATCCTTTTAAAATATAAATTAACTTTATAAGGAATGTAACGTTGTCTAGTGATGGTATCTGGGTTTATTGTCACAACCATCATGCTCTGCCCCGTCACTACATATCATAACTATCATTACCTCAATCATTATTATGACTACTATAATCACCATTGCTCTATATGATGTATGGCATCGGTGCACCAACCCCACAGCATAACCGCATGTACAACAACCATCATGCATGCCAATACCATTACCACCAATTACTGCCATCACAACCATCATAATTACCACTATATTGTCCTTGTTAGACACTACGATCGCTACCCCACAAACCACCATTACTATCATCATAAATACCACTGCCACTTGTACCATCACTACCACCCTCAATGTCACCGCCACGCCTACGTACCGCCAGTATTGCTCTATGTGGGAACAAAAATGTTACTAAAAGAGGAAGTCTTAAGAAAATATATATGAGCTCTTAGTCTTAGGATACAATATACATATCGATTTTCATTTGGATTATTATATCATGTTATCACTGATAGATTAATACATCCACCACCTTATGGCTACGACTGCCGCTAGTACGACGACAACCATCATTAATTTCACCAGAACCATCATCGCTACCACCACGTTAAAGTAATTATGACCAACACAACCACTATCGTCGCCTTCACCACCGAATGTCACACTTACCACTACTTTAATTTTGACTACCACATGCAGCATCCCTATCACACTTTTAACCTTGCCCCTAGATCACGAGCATTTCCCTGACTCAACCATAACCGTAACCATTAACATGGACCACCCCATGTAACCACCTCCACATAAGAACATCTATCTATGTTTTAATCTTCCAACCGAAGGGCAAAATTCAAGATTTATTTAGTTTTTTTATTTATTATAATCCCCAAACTCAGCTTATCTGCCTTCTATCCGCGAATTATTCACAATTGTTTTCTTTAAAATTCAATTTTGAAACTTTTGGTCAAAACAAAGTATAAGATGTTAGTCATAGTATCCTAGAGCTTGGAGATAAGATTCCTCAAAAATACCCCTTTTGCAATCTGAAAGCGTAAATTGGAGAGTTTTTCGGCCTTCTTTCATCATTTCAAGAAATATGGTTACAAAATAAAGTTATATTTGAATAAATTGGTAGAACCAATAAACAACGGCCGGATCAACAGTGGTCCAAAGCAAAACCAAGTGTATGGCATGAAAAATTCATGAGGATAAGATCTCTAGAAAAGACTTTAGTAATTTACCGAATAATTTTAGAGTCTCGAATGTTGATAAACCCTTGGTCTACCTTTTCATTCTTCTATGCTATCAACTAAAGAACCTGAAAAGGAATAAGTATGGCCTAAACTGTTAGCATAAATGTTTAAATATATGAGGAGAAAGTACTTTCTTCTTCTTTGAACATATATTTAGCAATGCTTACATCTTTAGAGTGCCGTTAAAGATTGCCGCTATTTTGCTAATTCCAAGCTCAGTTCTAAATATTGTCGCTAAAGATATATTTTTGTTTCATACTTAAACACACATCTCCCAAGCGATAAAAATGCAATAGCGAGTTCAATAATATGGTGCATATATACATTGCTGGTGTCATAAATCAGAACCAAATGATCCCTTTAGCATTATGAATAGTTAAGCATAACCCTAGGCTAGAAAAGAGAAAACCCAAACTACTTGCCAAGTTATTATATCAGTGTACCTATAGAACTGAGGCCAATGTATCAATACTTTACAAACATGACTTCATGACCACCTAATATATACACTTTTACGAACTCAAACGGCTGTAGGAAGCTGAAAAAAATTAAAAAACTTGTCCACACTTTTATTTAGCTTTTAAAAGTCACTTACCTAAATGTCCATCGTAATTTTGATATTGTGAAACATTAGGAATCATATGGAACAATAAGCATACTAAATATGAACTACTCAATGTAAATTAAGACAAAGTCACGTGACTAAATAAATACAATCAAACTAATGCGTTAAGTACATACCTGTTATTCTCGTTGAAAACTATAGCGGGTAACCTAATAGTGGAAGAAGTGCAGAAAAAGCATCAACCCAAACTTATCCCACAATTTTCTGAAATGTTAACACTCAATCGATCAGATACACTAAGAGAATATGTTCTCATAATCCAAAGTGGACAACCATCATCATAGCAACTAACCTTCAATGAAATCATACTCTTAATTGATTTCATAAATAAAATACCAAATTGATACTTACAAAATTTAAACAATACTCTTCACCCACGCAGGGGTTCTAATAGAAAAACACAGTAACTTAAATTCACTCGCTCGCTTGCCTCTAGTCCAATTTCAAGAAATCTAACGCTGGTTACTACCTGCAAAAAGGAAGTCAAAGGGGAGTGAGCTTTTAAGAGCCTAATAAGGTCGCACAAAGATTTAAAACAATAGAAACGATTCGGACGATTTTATATTTAAGCCAAATAAAAACTTTTAAAATGGGGAACAGAACGATTCAAACAATTCTTCTATATACAATCAAATAATAACGTCTAAAGGGTTTTCAAAGAAAACCACAACAATTGCAATATAAACATAGGGATGAGTATCAACTCAGTTCCCTTAAATCAATAACCATTTTTTAAAACACTTAAAGTGCGATAAAATATAAACAAGAAACATTGAACATGAGCAATACACTAGCAAAGCTACCCCGGCAGTGCTCGATCGCTTTACATATGCATATGTACACTGAGTAGTCCATCTAGGTACTAGTTAAACCCATCCAACAGACCATCCTTATAACGCCAACAATACAGACCATCCTTATGGCTCCCAAGTTACTAACCCATGTCAACATTGAGAATTAATAAATAGAATTGAAAAATGCTTTACGATGATCAATCAATAAACATATCAAATGAACAATGGATTCTAAGATAAGATAAAATAGAATTTCAAACGATCACTATAAGGCTCAATTTAGGGTTTCATGGGCAATTTAAAAACATTTTTATATCAATCAAGAAAGATCAACATTCGATCTAGTTTGTAAAACTGTTGTTATAAGCATTTGAAATCAGAATAACGAAATAGGGTTCGGATAAAATTTCTTACCTCGATCCGAGCTAAGCAATGCTACCAACCTCGATGTCGATTAATGATCTCTGAATAAACCTAGATTGACAATCCATTGGTTAGAACACAATCTATACTACATTACTATAAACCTAATATCGACTACCCCCTACATGCTCACTTCTAACTCTGAAATCCCGCAACCCAAAGCGGACCCCTCACACGGCTAACCTAATCGAAAATCTCGCACTCTTTAATGCTTAACGATACTCAAAATTCATAATGAATTACAAACAAACACTTTTATAGCTTAAAACATTATAAAAGTCAAAATATGAATTTTCTGAATTTTTAAATATTTTCGAATTAAAATAATTTCTTTAAATACAATAAAAACCAAATAATTACCATAATTACTTACAGTTAAAAAAATAAGTCCCATAATATTTATAACAACTTTATAATACTTATAAAAATTATAGAAATTAAATTCACAATTTAAAAGACATAAATATTATTTTTAGATTTTTTATTTTGCTAAATACAATGCGATACGGAAACCATAGCAAATCAACTCCAAAAATCATAACATTTAAACTGAGTATTATTTATACCATAAGGACATTACTATAATTTTTCCCGGGACATTTTTAGGGTTCAAAGGCTCCAAAATAATTTTACAATTCGGAAATTTGCAGAAAATATTAAAAACACATATGATATTAGAAAAATATAACATTTTTACAGTAATTCTAATACTGTCCTATGATCCTTTCTGTAAAGTTTTAACATTTTTCGACAAGTTTACGATACCCAACAACCATGTGGTACAATTTTACAAGCACATATTACTGTTCACGCAGAACACAGCTACTGTTCACTATCTTCTTCTCTTGTCCAACCCCAGAACACACAGCTACTGTTCACGCAGCCTCCCTTTCCTCCCCATTTCCTTACACACACTATCACATATATATACACATTACCCACATATTTATATGCAACTAACCAAAACACTCACACCCTACATTAGAACTAGCAAACCTTCGTCTTACCATGACTGAACAAACTTACCCCTTAATACTCACACATGCTCACAGCACCTCACAGCTCACACACTAAAACACACAACAACATGCATGGATATCTCCCTACACCCATTGATTTACAAAACACCATAACACTTCCCAAAGCACTCTGCCTATGCATACCCACGGACCATATCATGCTCCTGTCACCTTCTTCTCTTCTCTTATCCAATACATGACCTCATACAGCCAACCAACACTAGCCCACTGCCGTGATCCCCCTTTCCCCTTACACATATAACCACACTTTACACCCAAAACACACTAAAAAAAAACATATGTACCCATGCTGGGCAGTCCACCCATAACACCAACCACAAACATGAACCAAATCTCCTCACTCCCACAATTCACGTAATACCCATTTCTCTCTCACTTTCACTCTTTCACCCACATATACCTACATACCACTAACTACAGAACACATACACACAGCACTCACCAACTATACACTTCCACACCCAATTACACACATGCACACTTCAGCCAGCGCAGCCCACCTTCCTTTCTGCTTACACATATACATCCTATGAAGCACTCAAATACCCATTCGCAACACATTATACATACACAACACACCCACATCAAACACTACACACGGCAGCCTCTCCTTCACACTTGCACCCATAATTTCCCTCTTGCACGGCCCATGGTTTTCTCTATCTAAACCTACAGCCAACATCAAATCTCACAGCTCCCTCAAACCCACGTCACTATTTACCTTCTTCCCTTGCTCTCCTTTTAGTTTGAGCACAGTCATACCACCATTTCAGTCCGCCATGTATCTATATATATATATATAGCACACACATTCATATGCAAATTGCCCCAGTACACAGCCCTTCCCAAATCACACACCCTACAACCTACGACAGCCCACGGCTGTCCACACTCACCCCTTTGCAGTCACTACACTAAAAATTCGGGGCACAAACACACGCATGGTTGACGGCAGCTATTCCCTCTCCTTACATGGCAATCCCATGGCTGCCACGACCCTAAACCCAGCAAGACTTTCATGGTTTTACCCGGAACACAGCCATAATCTCACGGACAATTTACACACCCATACCCAGTAAAGCACTGCAGCCACAGTCTCTCCCTCTCTCTCTAAACCCGCAGCCTTGTTACGGCTGGTTCTAACCCAACCACAGCTCTTCACGCCGCTTACTCCCATAGCCATAAACCCATAAATCAAGAAATATACAAGAAGGAAGCTAGAGCTTACCAGAAAGTTTGCTGGAAAAATCTTCATCACAACGTGCTCGATCTCTCTCTCCCAATCGTGCGCAGAATTTTAGAGGAAGGGTTTGGATGGCTGCTCTCACATAAAGCTCTCTATATTTATTAAAACCCTAAATGGAAGTTTACCAAAAAATCCCTTAAAGTTTTGGTAGTCATTCAAAGTTTACCTGATTTTTATTTTTTTATTTTTTTATTGCGAAAAGGCCTGAAATAACGATTTACAATAATTTTATACCCTAGAATAATTTTAATAGGTTGTTACGCTACCCTTCTTAATTAATCATCGCTAGAAGTTAATAAATAAAATATCAACGCTAACTGAAAGAAGAATTCGTCGCTAAAGTTTTAAACAAAAATATATCGGTGCTAACTAAAGTTTCGTCGCTAAAAATATCGACGCTAAGAAAAATATATTTGCTGTTAAATTTTTTAAATAACTCCGAAAGATGACGTGGTGTTACAAAACTAATATTATCAGTAGTGCATATATATATATATATATATAGTCCATGCCAAAGCATAGATTTGGATGATAGAGTAAGAAATGCTGGTATGGCTAGCTTAGAAAACAAAAGCTCAACCAACAACTAAGGAAATAAAACTGATATGCAGAATTAAAAAAAGAAGAAGAAAGGAAACATAATTGTTCCAAAACACTGACAGAGGTCAGCTTCATGTTGTCATTTTGATGTTTGAAGGTTCAATCCCCATGAAAGCACCTCAAACTCCCATGGTCATACGTGTGGGTAAGTGTAGATATGTTAGTGATCTGCTTGTGAGCAACAAAAAAAAAAACAAATGATATACTAAATAAAAGACATTTTTTTGCATAGACTTTGGGAGCTTTGTCATTATGACTCCAAATCATAAGCACAGCAGACTACTCAGAATGCAGATATGCACACATACTGCAAGGATTACATCGTCCCAACCGTGAGGAAGTAAAGTTGATGTTCGAAACTCAGGAAATTACATCATCCCAGATGCTCACTTGAAAAGCCAGCACTTTGGCGCTCACTGGAAATTAAATTATCATCATTTTTCACCTATGGGTGGTGCAAGCTCACAGGAAATTACCTCATCCCAGATGCTCACTCACAGGAAATTAAAATCATAATTATTTAAATTACAAGAATATTGCACTTTGGCGCTTTTTCTACCATCCATTTAATTTTGAATATTTTCTAAGACAACTAACTTGAAAATATGTGCATTGTACGTTTCATTATTGTCTGAATGATAGATGAGAATGTAATTGTGTAAGGTTACAAAATTCTTATACTTCATCTTTGATTTGTAGATTGTTCATTAATAGAGTATATTAAGGTGATTATAAAACTTTGTGAAGTGAGAATTTCATATATTTAACATTATTTTTTGTAGATTACCCTATTTATACACATGAATTAAAACATAATAAATTAAAAATCAGTCCCAGTCATTTGTATTGGAAAGGAAAAATCTTAAAAAAGTACACGAATTATACAATCAGTAATTTAATGTATAGACATAAATAGACAACTAAAATGGACATTGGAACTGAAATGGAAGCACGTGAAGTAAGTTTAATTAATTTCAGATAATAAATTATTTTTACCTACAGTCCATAAAAATTTCTACAACCCTCTATACAAAATCGATAAATATGCTTAAAGCCATTTTTGTTGACACCATAATTGACAAATTTTTAAACATACTCTTCTTATGACCTGGGTAGTGGCAAAAAATTTCTTAAATTACCATCATTTTAAAATATAGAATTAACCCTATAAAAGAAATAGCGTAGCATTACGGTGATAATCCTTGTGTTTAATTGTTTCACTTCAACATCATGTTCAACAATTTTTGATTGTGCCGTTTTGATCTATTTTTTAAGATTTTCTAAAGTAATCAATTTAAAAATGCGTGTAAAAATGTGTGTGGGTTGAATAAGATGGTGAGAATATGTGTGTAAAAATGTGTGTGGGTGGATCAAATGGTGAGAAAAAACGTGTGGTATGAAAGCTGTGTGAGTAGAGTGAAAAACAGTGTGGTGTGTGTGTCCTGTACGTGAAGAGAGTGTGTGTAAATGTGTGCTTTAGAATGTGACTAGGTGTGTGTATGTGTATATGTGTGTGGGTTTGTAGTTTTGAATGTGTAGTGGAGAAGGAAGCAGCCGCACCAGCCGTGAGTGTGCCGTGAATGTGTGTGAGAAGTGTGTTCGTGGGATGCAAAATGGGGGTAGGACAGCCTGCTGCTACTGCTATGTATGTGGGTGTGATATGTGTGTATATAGTGTGTAATTATAGGTGAGATTAGTGCATAAGTGTGTGTACCTGTGTAGTGTGCGGTGAGTTAGTGATGAGGTAGTGTGAGTGGTGTGTTCTGTGTGGATAAACAGTGAACCGTGAAGTATAAAGAGGAAGAAGAAGACAGGTGAAAAATAGTGGGTCTGTGCAGTAGAGTGGTACACTGTGCTTGCACAGTTGTACCACGTGGCTGTTGGGTACTGTATGCTTGTCCAAAAATTCTGAAAATTTACAGGATGATTCTTAGTGCAATATTATAATTTCTGTGAAAATTTCTTAATTTTCTGATGTCGTATGTATTTATTATAATTTCTGCAATTTCAGAATTGTAAAAGTCTTTTGGAGCCCTTAAACCCAGAAAATGTTCAGAGAAAAATTATATTACTGTCTTTATGGCATAAATAAGACTCAGTAAAAGTTTGATAATTTTTGAAGTTGATTTGATATCATTTTCCATATCGCATTGAGTTTAGCAAAACGAAAAATAAAGAAATAGTTTACTGCCTTTTAAATCCTAATTTTAATTTCTTTTATTTTTATACATATATTAAGGATTGTATAAAAATTATGAGTACTTATTTCCAGGTAGAAGCAATTATGGAAATTTGTTGATTTTTAGTGTATTTAAGGAAATTATTTTTTAATTCGAAAATAATAAAAAAATTATATTTTTATCCCATATGCTCTATTAAGCTATAAATAATGCTTAATGAACGACAAGAATATTTTTGAGATATTTCGGAGTCTCGTGGAGTGTGGCGAGTGTCGGGTTAGGCTGGCCGTATGTGGGACCCGCTTTGAATTTCGTCGTTCCGGGTAGAGAAATGAGTACGCTGTGGGTAGTTATATTAGGTTTTTAATATATTAGTGTGAATAGTGTTCTGATAAATAATTTGCTCGACCTAGGTTAATTCAAAGAATTTTGGATCGAGGTGTAGGGCAGTGCATAGCTTGGACTGAGGTAATGGATTTCTTTCCGAAACCCAATTCATCAATTTGTCCTCGTATATTTTTTTAAATTTGCTATTGAATTTCTTTGGACTCCGTTATATTTGTTATGAGAATTCGTTATTGCCTTTAATACCTTTTCTTGAGCCTTGAACGTTTATTGGAAATCATATTCGATGCTCTGTGTTTATTTCTCGTTGTGCATCGATTTAATAATTGTATTATCATTTGTTGTCATTCTGCATATTGACATGAGAATTTGCATCGAAGTGTTTGGTGGGAGTTGGTGTATATTGGAGGAAACTGGTGTGGGCTAGTACCTTGATGGACAACCGGTATATTGGTGTGGGCTAGTACCTTGATGGACTAGCCGGTGGAAAGTATTAGTGAGCATCGCCTTTGTGGCTTTGCTAAGTGATTACCCTGCATTGCCTGTGTGGCTTTGCAACTCATGTTCAATAGCGTTTGTGATTGTTTATATCGTATTTGACAGTCATATTAATATCTGATAGAATTAGTTATAATCGTTGTGAAAGTTCTGGAAATTATCATCAAATTGTTTCTTTGAACAAAACCAATATCGTTTTGTATTTGTAATCTCTTTCGTAATTTCTTCGTTTGAGCGACCTTACTGAGCTCTCAAAAGCTCACTCCCCTTTGACTTCCTTTCTGCAGGTAATATCCAACAATAGATCGCATTGGGTGTGAAATAGATTCGAGCGAGGGAAAGAGAAATTTAGTTTTTGTTTTGGTCATTAGAACCCCTGCGTGGGTTATTATTGTTATTTAGAATTGTTGACTTAGACATTGATGTTTCAACTATGACAGTATATTTGGAGTATTATTTTGCTCAATGGTTTAGTTGCTCTGACGGACTGATGGTTCTAAATTGCTTGAGTTTGAGGTCATAATTGTCTGAGTGCATCTGATCGAGCAAGTGTTAGCGTTCCGGAAATTCCGGCATGTTACACTCACTCCCCTTTGACTTCCTTTCCGTAGGTGACAGCTAGCAGTTGGTTACCTAAATAGGAATTAGAGCCGAGCAAGCGAAAGCAAAGGAATTAGATTTTGGTATTCATCATTAGAACCCCTGCGTGGGTAAATATGATTGTTTAAATTTTCTTAGATTTAGACTTGGTGTTTCAATTATGACAGTTGATTGAGAGTATAGTTTGATTGATGGATAGTTACTCTGACAGCTTGTTGCATTATTTATTGAGGTTAAGGACATTATTGTCTTAGTGTTATCGATCGATCGAGTGTTAACATTTCGAAAAAATTTCGGGATGTTACAGCATGTGTAAGTTTAATATGTAGAGGTTCTTAAAGTATTTTTGAGGTGTTAGTAGTGAAAATTAGGATTTTATATGTAAATAAATTGAATGGGTAGAGTTTTACAAAGTGCATAATTAGTTTTCTACTCTTATAAAGTTTAGTAAAATTATGTCAATAATACCTGCGAATGTTTTAATAATAAATTGTAGTAAAGAGTCATGGTACATGTTTGTCTCTAATAAATAGAAGTGAAAAAATAATGTTATATCAAAATAAAGAGTCATGGTGCATGTATTTCTTTAATAAGTAGAAGTGAAAAAGGAATGTGATCTTAAAACAAATATGATGACGTGTTGCATAAATAAAAGGCGATAACGTCTCACAAAACCAAAAGGGTAAAAAGGAAAAAGAACACTATAAAAAGCTTATATGTCATCTCTGCAACGCACAACGCTTCGTCTGGGCAAGACCCGGGTCGGTTAAAGGTAACAACTTATGTATCCGTACATTTGAGTGTCAGTATATTTTAGTAGAGTTAAGGTTTGCTATTTAGGCGTTATGTTGATGATTTTGAACTAAGCTTTACTTATATTCACGTGAAGCAAACCATCAAATTCAAAAATGTCACGTTCATGCATTTCACCTATAAGTATCATCAACAAAAAGAAACTTAAAAACAAAAAATATTCCAAAATAGTACATATCGAACTGATTTCACATTTATTACTCTTTTGAAATATCGTACGATTACTAACGATGGTTAAAGATAATATTAAAAAAGCGATCATAGGGTTCTTTTTAAGAAATTATTATACTACTATGTGATTGAATAAAAGATATCTCAAATGAATAAAAATTTTGTTCACGTCTAGTTTATTGTATAAACTGTGATAGAAGGGGCTGCAATGACTTCGGGTTAAAAAATTCTTTTTTATGTTCACTTACTTTATTTTTTTGCTTTGTAGATTATAGATTGAGTTCTAGTTTTATAATATATTCAGGTGATTATAGTAATGCCTAAATTCTAATAATTTCATTTGGTTCACTAACAATATAAAGTAATTTTACATCTTGAATTATGAGCTACAACATTTTTGACGATTATTAATAGTTTTCATATTTAAGTTTTTTTAGGTGCTAGTAATCATATTTAAAGTTTGTTTAAGATAAATCATAGTAAAAAGTTAAGTGCCAGTAAAATTTGTGCTTTTCTTCATTACCTTTGAAGATTTTATTTTATTATTTTGAGGTCAATTTTGTGACACATCATCATATTTGTTTTCGAGTCCTTTTCATATTTGTCAAAATTATACATGCATCATGATTATTTACTTTGATTTATCACTAAAAAATTCGTAGCTATTGCTGTCATAATTTTAGTTTACCTTTTATGAGTAAAAAAAAAACCTCCAAAATACTTTAAGATAACAAAATAAAGACTAAAAATATATATATAATGTAAAATATTATTAAAATAAGGTCATATCACTTTGTAAACTAATTTTGAAAGATCTTAATTTGTAAATTATTTATCTTTGATTTCATACATGATTTGGTGTATATGATTTCCAATTTAGAGTTTGAGGTTAATTTTACGACACATCATCATGTTTGTTTTCGAGTCCTTTTTTTTTAATCCATATTTATCAAACTTACACATGCATCGTTATTCTTTACTTTGATTTATTATTAGAAATTCGAATCTGTTGTTGCCATAATTTTAGTTTACCTCATATAAGTAGAAAATGATTATACTTACTAAAATTCTGCAATCAATGTATCAATATATTAGGATTTAGTTTGGACTATTAACACCACCAAAAAAAAAACTCTAAGATAACAAAAGAAACACTCAAAAATATAAAAAAATGTAAAATAGTTTTGAAATTTAAGTCATATCACTTTGTAAATTATATTCAAAAGTTCTTGATTTGTAAATTCTTTATCTTTGATTTCATACATGATTTTCGTATTTTACGTTTGTGAGATTTTTTATTTTATTTTAAAAGTACTTTTGAGGTGTTAGTGGTGAAAGTTAAGACCTTATATGTTGGTATATTGAATAAGTAGAGTTTTAGAAGGTGCAGAATTGGTTTTCTATTCTTATAAAGTTTATTAAAATTATGCCAATAATTCCTACAAATTTTTCAATAATAAATTATTGTAAAGAATCATGATGCATGTGTGACTTTAGTAAGTAGAGATTTTCAAAGTACATTGAGGTGTTAGTAGTTAAAATTAAGACCTTATATGTTAGTACAATGAGTAGGTAGAGCTTTAGAAGGTGCAAAATTGATTATCTACTCTTATAAAGTTTAGTGAAATTATACCAATAATACCTGCAAATTTTTTAATAATAATTATAGTAAGAGTGATGATGGATGTATGACTTTAATAAGTAGTGATTTTTAAAATACTTTTGGGGTGTTAGTAGTGAAAATTAAAATCTTATATGTTACTATATTGAATAGGTAGAGTTTTGCATAATCAATTTCTGCTCTAATAAAGTTTAGTAAAATTATGCCAATAATACCTGCAAATTTTATAGTGAAGAGTCATGATGCATGTGTGATTTTAATAAGTAGAGGTTTTTTAAAGTATTTTTGAAGTGTTAGTATTGAAACTTAAGACCTTATATTTATATATATTGAATAGTTAGAGTTTTAAAAGGTGTATAATTAATTTTCTACTCTTATAAAGTTTAGTAAAATTATGTCAATAATACTAGTAAAATTTTTAATAATAAAAAATAGTCAAGAGTTATGGTGCACGTGTGTCTTTAATAAGTAGAAGTGAAAAGGAAATGTGATATCAAAACAAAGAGTCATGGTGCACGTGTGTCTCTATTCTCTAGTAAGTAGAAGTGAAAGAAGAATGTGATATGAAAAAAAACATGATGACGTTTCGCATAAGTAGAAGGCGATGACGTGTCGCAAAGTTAAAAAGGGTAAAAAGAGAAAAGAACGCTAAAAAATGCGTCGCAAGCATTTTTTTTCTCTCTCTCTCTCTCTCTCTCTCCCCATCCGCTACATTATGTAGCGGATGAGTATTAATTTTCTGACATGTTTTTCTCTATCTTTCCTTTCTTTCATCAATGCACGTGTCAAATTCTTTCTCTTTCTCTCTCGCCAATTTTTTGTTCTCGCTCTCTTCGTCTCTCTCTCATCAATGCTTGTGTCAAATTCTTTCTCTTGCTTTTGGTATCCTCCCGTCATACTTTTGTTCTTCATGGTATGGGTTGTCTATCCAGATGTGGGAGGGGTATGCCCTCCTAGTTTTCTGCTATTTTTTCTTCTTATTTAATCTTCACCGATTTATCTAAAACAAATTAATGAGAAGTTATCGCATATTCGTGAACTTCTCGATTACCTTTACGGAACAAATTGGTCAAATCTGATTATGAAAAATGGCCTAGGAAGTTATCACATATCAGTGAACTTATCGATGAAAACATTTGTGTTGGCATATCTCAATTTCTATGTATGACGTAAGATAGGAGGGCTCAATGATGGCGCAATTAATCGACGCCAACTTAATTTAAACCTTCCCCATGCTTGATCGAATTAATGTTCTTTAGTTGAAACTCCAAAATTAAAACTTGTCATACAACCGTAACTAGCAAAAGCAATAATTTTTTTTTAATTGCAAAACGTATGGACCAAATATTCAATGCGGCTAAAATTTAGGTAGTTTATCTAGTTATATATAAGTGTAGATAAAGCCAAGCAGTGCATTCATCCTCTACCATACGGAAGCGTCTTGGACAATGGCAAGGGTCCTTCTCAAATTCCCCATCGCCATCTTGGCTATATTACTTGCCAATGGGGCACTGCAAACCCTCGCAAGATGTCGCTATACATCCGACTACAACAACTTTGATGGCGACAGTGACAGCAACGATGGTGATCTCACGTGCCTTTATCCATGGTCCACGGATGGCAACGTTTTACCCGCTGAGCCTAGGACTTCGTTTTACAGTGACCAGAACAATTGTCTCCGAGTGTAGTCGACAAAACTACAACTATATTTTCCATAAGAAGAAGATTAGCTAAGATTGTTGCAGGAAGCTTGTAGAGATGGGAAGAGAGTGCGATGAATCGCTGATGTGGACACTCACTAACACTAGAGGCTACACTGACAAATCCGACACCATTCGCGAAAGGAGCTATAATGCTTTTGAGAGGTGTGAAAAGGTTGTAAACAAAGACCGCGGCTGGTAACTAATCTGGTTAACCAATATTTCAGAGACAGAATTCGTGCATCTAAATGAGGAAGCTGGCCTTGGCCACAGCTAAAAATTTCAATAACAAGGATGGCATGGAGGGAACTTTTGTACCGGAGTAACAAATGAGTTTTGTATTTGAGTTTCAAGTGTTGATACCGCCTTTCACAAGATAGTATGCAGTCCAATATCGTGTTTGCGGTCCAAAATCGTGTTAGCGGTCCAAAATCGATGTCGACTTAGTTAAAATTGTGTCTTTGCTACGATTAACCTTTTTATGGATAAATGGGGAATACCCTTTTTCATTAAATTAATAATGCAGATTAATAAGGTTTTGAATCTTTGCCAAGGTCCTTGACAGAATATGGAATACTAGATGAATATGACCTACACTTCATTCTTGTGTCTTAATAAAGTGTTACTTAAACGTTAAGCGACAAAGGTGGAATATATGCAATGAAAAAGTGGTCCTGTGATATATCAATTTTTATTAGATGAACGATTGTAAAATTTTAGATGTATGCTATTCACGTGCATGACACATGATAGCCACTAGTCATTATAAAAGAAATACTTAAGGGCTCTGTCAAACAATCAAGGTGAGAAAGGGTCATCCCCCAAATTGTATAAAGCTAATGTGGACGCACAACTAATAAAGTTGTAAGCTAAGTGACAACATATTTCTTATGCTAAAAAGGTTACAATCACACCCATCAATACAAGTTATATTCACGTTATGAAATCGCATTGATAGCCTTTACCCGTGTCCTAGCTCGGCGGAGAGCTAGATTTACTTCAATTGTTTGTCTCTTTCTTTCAGCTTTTCTCAAATTAGCTTCCGCTATTTCAAGAGTTTGCTGAGCTTCTTGTGCATCAATGTCACTGCTCTTCTCCGCATCATTTACTAATACAGTGATCTCATGATTACCTATTCGAGATTACTTTTAAAAGTTGTTGCCCTTCTGTTTATCTCTAAATTGAACATATAAACTTGGTGCAGAAGAGAAGTGCGCTTTTGTTTCCCCTAATTTTATTTTCTCTTATTGTTTTAAAATTTATCCAGTGTTAGTTACCTCAAAAGTAGAAAATTAAGCACTAGGAGGCCCTTTGGTTGTTAGTTCAACCTTAGTGACCTCACACCTAGCTCTAAATAAAACACTTGACTCTGAAAAGCTGACAAGAAAAGGTCAGGTGATTCGCTGGTTCATGGTATGGGTTGTCTATCCAGACGTGGATGGGGTATGCCCTTCTAGCTAGTTTTCTGGTATTTTTTTTCTTCATCTCTAATCTTCACCGCTTTACCTAAAAAAGTTAATGAGAAGTTAACTTCTGAAAAATGACCTAAGAAGTTATCGCATATCCTTGAGCTTATCTATACAAACATTTATGTGTTGGCGTATCTCAGTTTCTATGTACAATACACAAGATAAGATGGCTTATTCCGGGCACAATTAATCAAAGCTAACTTAATTTTAACCTTCCTCTTGCTTGAATTAATGTTCTTTAGTTGAAACTCCAAAATTGAAACTTTTCATACAACAGTAACTAGCACAAGCTATAAATGTTTTTAATTGCAAAACGTATGGACCAAATATTCAATGCACCTAAAATCTTGATAGTTTGTCTAGATATATATAGGTGTAGGTAAAGCCTAGTGCATTCATCCTCTATCATACACAGAAGTCTCTTCGACAATGGCAAAGGTCCTTCTCAAATTCCCCATCGCCATCTTGGCCATATTACTTGCCAATGGGGCAATGCAAGCCCTTGCAAAATGTCGCTATACATCCGACTACAATGACTTTGATGGCGATGGTGACAACGACGGTGGTGATCTCACGTGCCTGTATCCATGGTCCAAGGATGGCAACGATTTACCCGCTGAGCCTAGGACTTCGTTTTACAGTGACCTGAACAATTGTCTCCGGGTGTTATCGAACAAGTGTAGTCGACAAAACTACAACTATATTTTCCACAAGAAGAAGATTAGCAAAGATTGCTGCAAGAAGCTTGTAGAGATGGGAAGAGAGTGCGACGAATCGCTGATCTGGACACTCAGTAACACTAGAGCCTACACTGACAAATCCGATACCATTCGTGAAAGGAGCTACAAAGCTTTTGAGAGGTGTGAAAAGGCTGTGAACAGAGACCGTGGTTGGTAATTAATCAGGTTAAGCAATATTTCAGAGGCAGAATTTGTGCGTTTAAATGAGGAAGCTGGCCTTGGCTGCACCTAAAAATTTCAATAACAAGGATGGCATGGAGGGAACTTTTGCACCAGAGTTACAAATGAGTTTTGTATTTGAGTTTCAAGTGTTGATACCGCGTTTCACAAGATAGTTTGCAGTCCAAAATCGTGTTTACGGTCCAAAATTGATGTCGACTTAGTTCAAATTGTGTCTTTGCTGCGATTAACCTTTTTATGGATAAACTAGCTAATAGACCCATATAAATGCACGTGTTGAGATGAAATTTGATCGGGTTGATAGACAATTTGATTTTCTCATCGATCATATATTATAAAATAGTCGATTATGTATTAAATTAAAATAAGAACAAATAGAATGACTTTCACTGAGTTATTGCATATATACATGATAAAGCATAATAATTGAAATCACTCTTGTAAATAAATTTTATGAATAAATTACCCACTACTTAAAATGATTAGAATAATATTGACCACAACTGTGTAAAATACTGAAAATATTTCTCATTTTGATGCATTATCATGTTAAATGATTATATCATGTATCTAAAACTACTGTCAAGGTAAAGCTACATCATGTTTTTGTTAACATGTTAATTTTCTAATTCTTGGGTTGAGATGTTATTTGGTCGGGTTAAGAGACAATTTGGTTTTTCTCATCAATCATATATTATAGCATAGTCGATCATTTTTTAAACTAATAGAATAACAAATAGAAAGACTTTCATTGTGGTAATGTACACATATATGCACGATAAAAGATAATAATCGAAATCAATCATGTATATAAATTATGAGTATATTAAGCCACTTCTTAAGACGATTACAATAATATTGACGATAACTGTGTAAAATACTGAAAATGTATCTCATTTTAGTGCATTATCATGCTAAAAGATTAAATTAATATATCTAAAACTAAAGGTAAAAATGTATCGACTTTTCGTTACCATGATAATTTTCTGGTTCTTTATATCCTTCTTTCATTTTTATGTATCAGAATCTAGTCACCTATTGTTTGCATGGTCATATCAGGATCGCATAATATGTTGTGGGTGAGGCTATTCACACCCAAAATGAGAAAACAAAATTAACATGTATTGTTCAAATAATTTATCACTATGTGATTTAGTTAAAGGAAATGTCAAATGGAGAAATTTTATTGTTAATGCCTAACTTATCATACTTATATATGTACAAAAAACCTATATTTTGTTCATAAAAAAATTGGCTTTGAATTAAGAATTGTGAAATTTTGCTTGCAAGACATAAACAGAGAATTATAGTTAAATCACATTTCCATATCGTTTTGTAATCGCCATTTTTCTTTTTATACTCCGGATTATTTATAGCATTAATGTTGAAGTGTACAAAATAAAGTATTCAAAAAGTAAAGCATGCAATAAATAATTTATTATTTCATACAAAATAATAATTTCACTTTATTTTAATATGTTAGCACTAATTTTATTTTTGTATAAAAATGGGAGCTTTAGAAGTTAACCATTCAAGAAAGTAAACACAACTATATATTTTTTCACTTATTTACTTACTCACAGTTGAATGAAATTGTTAGCAACGCTCCATCTAAATAACTGTAGGCATCTTCTTCTTTTTTCTCACTTTACTTTATGGCTCGTATCATTGATCAACACTTTCATTTTATAGATGTTTCACACATTAGCTAAAATTATTGTCGAATTAGATACAAATTACCGTCTTTGCATTAATTGAAAATCATAAAAGAAGGTAAAAAAGGCACGAACTATGTATTTAGTAAATTATTATGTAGACTTTGTTGAAGGATACACTAGATTCCGAACCAAGCATTAAATAAGAGAATCGAAAAAAATATATCAGAAAATAGAAGCACACAAGATTTACGTGGTTCGACGAAAGCCTACGTGGTAGCAGCAATTTTACTATGTTTGTATTATAGACTTGTCTCTTTCTACAAAGCCTCTCAAAGAATGACTCTTATCTTTTGTCCTACTCAAAGAAGGACTCTTTCTCTTTGACCTAGTCAAAGAAGGACTCTTCTTTTCTTTTTTCTTGTGCTTAAAACACAATACAAGACAACACATATATACATAGAGATAAGTAGTGACTTTCTCTAAATAACTAATGTGGAACAAGACTTATATACTTAGGTCCAAGTCACAATCTTCTTTGAATAACCGATGTGGGACACTCACACATTCTGGGTTTTTTTTTATCCAAGACATATTATCACAAATATCCACCTTGGCTTGGATAAAACAAGCCACAAATAATCTAAAAAATATCATCTGCTGCTACCACACCTGCCCCCTAGGGCTACACCTTAAATACTGCTGATACCGATCAAATCTTAGCAATGCTTAAACTTGATCTCTGGAATATGCTTTGTCATCATGTCCGCTGGATTTTCATCTATGGAAATCTTCTCTACCATAACAGTACCCTGAGAAACCACATTTCGAATAAAATGAAACCTGACATCAATGTGCTTGGTCCGCTCATGGAACATCTGATTTTTGGTCAGATGTATGGCACTTTGGCTGTCGCAGTAAACAGTGTTAGACTCTTGCTTCAATCCCAAATCACTAACCAAGCCCTTCAACCAAATGGCTTCCTTCACTGCTTTGGTCACTGCTATGTACTCAGCCTCTATAGTAGACAAGGCAACAATAGTCTGAAGAGTAGCCTTCCAACTGATCACACAGCTCAAAAAAGTGAAGATATATCATGTCAAAGATCTCCTCTTATCCAAATCTCCAGCATAGTCTGAATTCACATATCCAATAACACTACCATTTGCATCACTGCCCGATGGTAGACTAAACTAGTATCTGCAGTACTTCTCACATATCGAAGTATCCACTTTACTGCCTGCCAATGAGCTTTCTCAGGATTACCCATGTACCTGCTAACCACAGTGACCGTATGAGAAATATCCGGTCTCGTACAAACCATAGCATACATGAGACTGCCCACTACACTAGCATATGAAACACATGCCATGTGCTCCACCTTCTTCTGGGTCTGTGGAGAATCAACTGCTGAAAGCTTGAAGTGTGCCGCCAAAGGAGTAGTCACAGGTTTAGAGTTTTTTATACCAAAGTGTTGCAATACTCGCTCAATGTACTTTTTCTGGGACAAGAACAAAATTCCTGCAGGTCAATCCCTTTGAATCTCCATCCCTAATATCATTTTTGCTGCACCCAAGTCTTTCATCTCAAATTCCCTTTTCAACTGCTCTTTCAAACTGTTGGCATCTGACATCGATTTTGCAGCAATCAACATGTCATCAACATACAAGAACAAGTATATATGAGAACTATCCGTGAGCCTCTGGTGATACACACAACTATCATAAGCACTCATGGTGTAACATCTCTTGCTCATATGCCCAACACGCATATGCCATAGCTTAGTAGTGTCAGAATCTACAACAGAAGATAAAGCTGCTACTGTGCTACTCCTGTAACTGTGCTACCCTGCAACAAATAAAGACTATTTTGTTTCAACCCCTTCATCACAACAAGAGCACCCTTCATTATCCTCATAACTCCACCTGCAGCCCGATAGCTACAGCCATTAGAGTCAAGTGTACCCAAAGAAATCAGATTTTCCTCAACTCTGGAGCGTGCCTGACATCAGTCAAAGTTCTCACAATACCATTATGCATCCTGATCTGAATTGAACCTATCCCAACCACTTTACAGGCGACATTGTTTCCCATAAGAACTTTACCTCCATCAAATGAGTGATAAATGGCAAACCAATCTCTATTGGGACACATATGATAGGAGCAACCCGTATCAAAAATCCACACTCCATTCGAGGAACTAGTAACTGAGAAACTGCACCATCAGAACATATCTTGGAATTATCCTTTTTCTTCCCTTTACGCTCAGGACAATCCTTTCTATAATGCCCTTCCTTATGATAATAATAACACTTCAATTTTCTGGCCTTTGACTGGGACCCAGCATGGTCAGTGCTTCGGCCTCGAGCAATCAGACCATCACATGTTCCTCTATCCTATTTTCTGAAAGCTTCTTCCTTAATTCCTGAGAATTTATCACAGCCTCAACCTCCTCCATAAAGATATTGTCCTTCCCATATAATAAGGTAGTAACAAGATGTTCATATGTCGAAGGTAAAGAACACAACAACAGT